>OZ030396.1:31673301-31955801 GCA_964023965.1 Melinopterus prodromus
TTTAACAACTTACAAGTTTCCTGAAATACTGAAGCCAAAAATTCAGTTCCTTGGTCCGTAATAACCTGTTCTGGAATACCATACCGTAAAATAAAATTGTCTACAAATGCCCTTGCAACTGTTTCTGCTTCTTTATTTTTGATTGGATATGCCTCGACAAATTTTGTTAAGTCGCACTGCAACGTGAGAATATACCGATAATCATTATTATCTTGATCAATTGGGCCCACTAAATCAAGGAAAATTCTCTGCAATGCTGACGATGCTGTAGTTGTGATTGTCATTGGTTCTTTGCGCGGTTTTGAATGTTTGAATCTTTGGCAAGAATCGCATTTTTTAACAAAGTTCTCAATGTCTTTATACATTCCTGACCAAAAGTAATATTTTTTTACGTTATTATACATTCGTTTCATACCCGCATGTCCTCCTGTTGGTAATATATGAAAATCGTTTAATATTAATTGTTGAATCTCTTTTTCTGTTATGCATTGGGTACCTCTAATGATTGTCATTTTTATACCGGTTTTCTTAATCTCATTTTTTAATTTCTTTACATCATTTAAAAGTACTGCGCAGTTACTTTTAATTATTGTTAATTCTGGAATATTAAACTTTTTACAAACTGTATTCAGGTCTCTCAACGACGTGTCTAAAACTGACGTTGATCGAGTTGCCTGTGTTATGTAAACTATTCCATTCATTTCATCATATATTACATTATTCAACACATAACATTTTTCATCAATACTTTTATTATTTATTTCATTTTCTTGTATAACCTTCAATTCGACTGAGTCTACAGATGGTTTCAATAACTCCACGACCCCAGGGTGATCAAGCCTGTTTTCATTTGGAATATTATTAAAAGAATCCACAGAATCATCGATTTTTCTTTGTTGTGCTCGAGTTATCGCGCATATTTTTGCTGTTGAATTATCTCCTAATTCTTTCAAATCATTACTGTCTATGATTATTCGTGATAATGCATCGGCAGTGACATTATCTTTACCTTTCACATAATTAATTGTGAAATCATATTCTTCCAAAATTAATCGAAACTTTGTTAACCTGCTTGATGGATTTGTCATACCGAATAAATATAACAATGGTCTATGATCACTAAGGATCAAAAATTCTCTGCCAAATAGATAAGGCCTAAATTTTTTCACTGAGTAGCAAATACTTAATAATTCCTTCTCAATAGTTGCGTAATTTCTTTCAGCCTTATTTAAGGTACGACTTGCATATGCTACAGGTTTATCATTACCATTTGAAAGTACTGCCCCTAAGGCAAATCCAGACGCATCTGTTCTTAAAATGAACTGATTATCAGGCGAAAAATCTGGATATTGTAAAATTGGAGGTTGTATTAAAGCTTGTTTAAGAGTAACAAAGGATCGCTCGCACTGAGAATCCCAAAGAAACTTAACTCCTTTCTTTGACAAATGATTTAATGGTGCCGCTATGTCCGCAAAATTCTTTATAAATTTTCGATAATAATTCGCAAAAGCAACGAACCTTTTTGCCTCATTTCCATTAGTTGGCACTGGATATTCTTCCATAACTTTAATTTTTTCCGGATCAGGACGAATTCCTTCCGCTGAGATGACATGACCGAGATATAAAATTTGTTTGTTTAAAAATTCGCATTTGTTTGGATTCAATTTTAAATTTACTTGCCTTAATCTATTCATTACTTTAACTAAATTCTTGTTATGATTATCTAAACTATCTCCAAAAACTATTAAATCATCTAAGTAAATAAAACAACTTTCATAATTTAGTCCCGACATAGCTATTGTCATTGCTCTTGAAAAAGCACTCGGACTTATTTTTAATCCCATAGGTAACCTAGTTAATTGATATTGTCCCCTATCAGTAGTGAATGCCGTACATGGTCGCGAATCTGAATCTAACCCAAGCTGGTAAAAGCCTTGAGATAAATCCAAATGCGAGAAATATACTGCCCCTGACAAAGAATCTAATATTTCGTCAATACATGGTAACGGAAATTTATCATCTTTTAGTTGTCTATTCAATAGCCTATAATCTATTACTATGCGCCATTTTTTATTACCATTATGATCAGGTTTCTTAGGTACGATTAATAAAGGTGCTGACCATTCTGAAGTCGCTTCCTCAATAATACCATCTGTTAACATTTTGTCTACCTGCTTGTGAATCTCCTCCTTCTGTGATTGAGGTAATCTATATGGTTTTACATAAACAGGCATTGCATTATCCTGCAAATGTATTTTTTGTTTACTAGTATTAAGTACCGAAAGTGGGTCGCCTTCCATGTGGAAAACGTCATTAAATTTAGCACAAATTTTGTCGATTGATAGTTTTTCTTCCTTATTTAATCCATCTTTATTTAAAGTTGTTAGCAATTTATCAATCCGATCAACAGAAAATTTTGTCTTATTAAATGCACATGCATCATAATTCGAAAAACTTTCTAGTTTAGGTACAAAATTTTTTAATTGGATGTCTCTATCATTTGTATTTAATATTCTAACTGGTAATAATTTGTTAATTGCTTTTGTTAAAATTCCTGCAGTAAAAACGCCTTCGGAAATTTCTTCCGGTAAAACAACATAGTCTGAGTCAAATTCCACGTTGAAATATGATATTATCTCACATCTCGGTGGAATGAGAGTAAAACATTCTTTTCCCGATTCAAGCGGTATGTAATTTTTCTTTCCCTTGTACCAAAATGAAAACATGAATTTCTCATAATCTATTACCGAAAAATACTTCATAAGGAAGTCAGCCCCAATAACTCCATGAAAATCTTTTGTTATATCGTTCATAATAAAAAAATTGTGGTTTAATTTACAACCGCCCAACGTTAAACAAATATTTGCTGACCCATGCGCTACTGTTGAACCTGATATACCCTCTATTTCTAATCGCTTTGTTGTGTCAACATATTCCAATTTATTTATACATGATGCGAATAGAGCACTAATTGAAGCACCCGTGTCAATTAATAATTTTAAGATTTTATTTGAGTATTTTACCGATAAATAATTTGAACCGCCAAAATTCAGAATAATGCCCTTTTTTGGATAAGATTTTGCATTAGGAACGAAAAAACTGATCTTCTCGTTCTTTTGAGGTATTACCGTTTTTGGGTGTTGAATCAGAAGTCATATAGAGTCTTCTGTCTGACGAACCGTTAAAATTTCCTCGACCTCGTCGTCCATTGCAATTATTACTTTGGAATCTACCGTTATTTTGCCCTCTAGAATAATTTTGTCCTCTATAATAATTTTGTCCTCTGATTTGATTTTGCCCTCTAAAATTATTTTGACATCTGAACTGAGTTTGTCCTCTAAAATAATTATTTCTATAATTTTTATTCGAACCTCTATCATTTTTACCGCGCAGGTTGAATACCTTTGCATGTGAAGAGCCTTTTTGTGCATTCTCTTCGTCTATTGCACCAGAAATAGCGTCTTTTAATGTGGAATAATTTCTTGCTTTGACAATTGTTCGTAATTCGTGATTACGTAAACCGTTTGCAAAAACATTTATAGCCAACTTCTCGTTTGCCGGTCGCAATACTTTAGAAGTTTCGTTATTACCTTCTGACTGACTTAGCGTTAGATTTACCATTAAACATTCGATAGCTTTACCAAACTCATCAACGGATTTATCCCTCTGCATCGAGCTATGCAATTCAACTGATAGAGCCGCCGCGGATTTCTTTGACAACAAATGAAGTTTCATATCGTTAATCAATTCTAAATTATTTTCGTAGGTCGTCTTTAACCTTAATTTAGCACTTTGCGATAATTTTGTTTTCAATACTACATTAGTTAAAAGTTTTTTCCCAGCTTCATCTAATAAAGAATCGTATAATTCTATGGAATCAATTAATTGCTTCGTTTTATCCTCTGAATTATCCATAGTTGGCAAAAGGCTTGCCGCCGTTCTTAATTCGAATTTTTCTGCCATTCTACGGTGCTATCTAAAATTCCTTCTTGATTAATAGTAATTATTCTATTTTCTAAACTATCACGAATTTCCCTAATCAATGTTTCTATTTCCGCTACGTATAGCTTAGCTTGCTTAAATACGTCTGGTTCTACTTTTTCGATACCTTTGTTAAATTCTAACCGTACGTTTGAAAATTCTTCTTCTATTCCGGTTAACTTTGATAATTTTTTATTCGTTACCTCTAAACTTAATCTACGGGCTTGATTATCTTTTAATAAATTTCTATTTATAACTCTAAGTTCTTCGCTAATAATATTAAAACGTTCCAATTGGCTATTTGTCATTTATCCTAATTACTAACTTACAGTGTGTTTAATTTTACCGCATCAACATTATCTTGGTAGGTTGCGCACAACACTGCACTTAATGGCCTTTCTTTTCACTTTCCACTTTTCACAACTCGCCAATTCATTGTTGCTCCGTTGGGTCACGTTCTGGATTTGTAGATACGAAAAGATGCTATGCACGGATTATGCATTATTTTTGCCCATTAATTGTCCAATAATTCACCACAGCACATGTGTTGGTTTGCACTGTTTCTTACAATTTTCAGCCTGAGATACGATTATCTCTTGTTTGGAGTGGCCCATTTTACTTGAACACTAACATGTAGTTGTTGTTACACTGCTTCTTATGTGAAGAACTGGCAGGATCGCCATGTAATGTACTTAGTCTATGTACAGTGCCAGGTTCTTCCAATAAAACACTCCTAGTGATTTTATATGTTTATTTGACTAGGAACATCTTAAGACTAACAGTAAAATAATATATGTACAGAAATGCATATCTATTGTACGTACAAGGTGTCACAATTCAGCTGACAGGCTGGATTGCCTGCCCCGCAGTTATTATGAGCCTTGTACGAAACATCCTGCTAAATCTGTCCTATAAGCTAATTCCGCAATCGAGGTGCTATGGACATTCAACGCGTATTCTCTGACTTAAATACGATTATTTATAAATTAGCTAGTTCAATATATATAGTCCATTACAGTACGATTCTTCAATGGTTTGTGGTGGTTGAACTTTCTCTGGATATGGTGAAGTTACGTAAGCGGCGACGATGCTCTTGTGTTTCTTGACATCACTAAAGCCAGTATTGAGATATTTTAATTCGTTCTTGTCGATGGGATGTTTATCGACTGTTGTATAGATATCATCGATGGTCTTCTCGAATCGAACACCCTCAGCGTATAATTCTCGTATGATGCATGTCGTGGCAATTTCCAAATTTCGAAGTTCTTCCGATCGACTTAAACGTTCAATATCTTCTTCGTCCTCATCGCCGAAATACGACAGATAAATGGTCGTGATTGCTGGCCATCTTCTTCTTTCACCGTCATTGACATGGCACCGGATTCCGTGACAGTCACATCCCAATCGACACGAAACACGCTATTCTTAGCGTCGCTAACGTTCTTCATGGGAATTAATTCCGACGCGTGTAAGACTCTCGGATAGACATTCTCATCGCTCCTCTTACTGCTGCTGCTGCCTCCGCTATCTTCATCATCGGAATCCGTATCATCGGAAGATGTTGGCTGACGACGAGGACACGGACCCTGATCGTAATTGGGATTCGCATCGAAGTCGTCTGCGAGCAAATCGTGAAAGTCGTCCGACGTGGTGATCTCACCGTTTGCATATGCGTCGCAGACAGTATGGATCTTTTTACTGAAATAATCTCGGCGCTCGTCATCGTGGATATCCGACACATTGGTAGAATTGTCAAACGATCCCGATATATTAGTAAAGACTCCAATTTTGCTATCGGTTGCAAAATTCGAGAGCGCCTTGGTCATATCCTTTATGAACTCGATGCGCCCCAATTCACGTTTGGTGTAGCGTTGCGTCCGTTGTAGTGTTGTCTTCGCCGAAGCGGTCGCATATACTTTGTCCTTTTCTGCGATAAGAACCGGAACGATGGCCGATTTAATGAGAAGCTCGAGTAATGTCGACAACACTATCTCCACATCTTTGGCGACAAACTTGTACGCGCCGAGCGGTATATTATTGTACGTCGTCAGATAGCGAATGTACGAATCCAAATAGACGGTCGCACTGCTAACTGTCGCCTGGGGCATCGGACCCATTTCAATGAGATGTACCGAATGGATTAGCGCTCTCTTGGCCTGCATCGGCAGATATGAGTTTAGTAATTGAACGTGCCCAATTTCGCCAATATAACAACCGCTCTTGACAATGTACGCGCCAATCGATTGAACCGCATACTTGATAAAACGCTTCAATTCTTCCGCCAATTCCGATAGACAATTGCAATTCGCACCCTTCAAGAGATCCCCAAAGTATAGCAAAAGTTCGTCTTTTTCGATATCATTGTGTCCTAGTTGCTCGACGCTCCCCTCCTTCAGATGATTGTATCGGTTATTGACGTAACATGTGAAATTGAATTGTTCCCTCATGATGGTCGATACAGTGTGCTCGCATTTATAATGATGCACGTTCAGCAGGTAGAAGAGATAATTGAGAACGGCACGGGTGTCATCGTCCATATATTCTTCCAATATATCATAGTGCGTCTTGATATAGTGTAGACACTCTCGTGATATTTTCTGGTTATTTTTCTTGAAATTGCACAAGACGATTAGATTAAAAATTAACTCCCGATCGGTACGCAACTTTTCCATCACTTGCGTTACATCTTCGCCTCGCTTCTTATTCTTTCGGGCGATGGTCGTATGCTTCTGTAATGTCGCGACAATCTCTTGTACGATGTAACGCAATCTGTTCTTGGGCACGATGCGTTCCATTTCGGGATCGTATTCTACGAGATCGGTGGTCGACTTGTGCCAATATAGTGTAGGAAAATTAGCTTTTTTAGAAGAAAAAATTTATAAAGTTTTGAAATTTTGGTTATGAACTCTCAGTAAGAACCCAAATACAGATCCGAAGAGTTCCCACCTCTCCGGTGGGAGCTGCATCTCCTTTTGCTCAAAAAACTACCCCCAATCGTAACGTCGCGGTCTTTTTCGGTATTTTGCTCGTAAACCGCAATTTTTACGAAAAAATGTTACAGTACTTTTTATATTCTCCATTAAATTCTCTATAAAAATGTCCCTTACTGTTTTTTGCGTATCTCCCACCAAACGCTCGTAAATGACCTTGGAATATAGGCATAGTTTTCAGCGCGAACTGAATAATGAGCTCAGCACCGTTTTCTGCGGTGATTATTTCTTTAAAAATGTTAGTCTGAGCAAAAAAATGTATAGAATCAAAATTAAAGAGCAGTTTTTTCTCTACAAGGTGCATATAAAATAATATCCTTATGATCAAGTGTTAGTGTTCATATGATGATTTTATTATATTTATGCATTCTGTACTTTGAGCCCGTTTCCACACCACCTTTGAGGTAGAGCTCTGGCCGCGTTTTTTACGTGGTTTCGCCTGTAGGCCTATTCCACTAATAAAATATATCTATTTATTAATTTTCCTCTGCAAACTCGTCCTCCTCGATCGAATTGAAACAACTTTGCCCATGACAACTACAGCACATTGTGGAGCAGCGCAAACCAACTTCTACACAGGTACATCGCTTTCCACATCCTTTTTTACAGCCGCAGGATATAAGCTGAAGAATTGAAGTTGGAGCTGGCGCTTCAGTCACAACCACTGGCATTAGAATGTTTTTACTTTTTCTCCAGCCCCATTCAGTTGTCGTTAAACTTTTTCCTCGCCACGTCTGAATTTGATTAAATACCCGATATGAATATTGTGCGTGAATATACTGCGTCACTGGATTGGCCAACTAACTTATTCAATGAAATGAACCGGTAATGATTCTAAGTTGTCTCTTTTCGGGGTGCCTTGTATAAGGCAAGTGTAAATTTCTCACCAGCTCTTGCTATGTCATCTTTCGCCGATGAAGGATTATTGAATATGCCAACCACTTTTTGTAAATCCTTTCTTGATTTTGTTATGTTTATAGTCTGCGATTTTCCTTTCCCAAAAAAAGCAGACGTTGTGTAGCAGCCACTAAATGCATGGGTAAATAAAATGTTATCTTTGCAACCGTTTAAAACTTGTAAAATTAAAATTTGTAAGTCGTGGGAACTATTCGCCCTTTTCTTAATATTTCCTTGAGCATCTCTCAAAAAGCGAATGTCTTTGTCCGATGGAGAAAGAGCGATGAGGAGTGATAGCAAATCAATATCTTGCCCAACAACATAGTTTTCAAAATTGTTGGCTGCGTCGATCGCAGTCTGAACAATTAGCAATTCCGCATAATCGGTAGCAGCGAAAGTGGAAATACCTGCTGATTCTAATGTGCTCATCAAATATCTGTTGTTGTTGGGCAAGATATTGATTTGCTAACACTCCTCATCGCTCTTTCTCCATCGGACAAAGGCATTCGCTTTTTGAGAGATTCTCAAGGAAATATTAAGAAAAGGGCGTATAGTTCCCATGACTTACAAATTTCGAAAGTTTTAAACGGTTGCAAAGACAATATTTTATTTGCTCATGCGTTTAGTGGCTGCGACACCACGTCTCCGTTTGTTGGGAAAGACATATATATATATAGATACAAGAAGTAGTTGAATAATTCAATAATCCTTCATTGGCGAAAGATGAGATGAGATGGGCAAGAGCTGGTGAGAAATTTACATTTGCCTTATACAAGGCACCCCGAAAAGAGACATCTTTGAATCATTACCGGATCATTTCATTTCATAAGTTAGTTGGCCAATCCACTCACGCAGTAATTTTGCTTAGACTATCACCCACATCTCCTGCATTAGCACAACATTCATATCGGAATTTCATCAAATTCAGACGTGGCGAGGAAAAGCTTTAACGACAAATGAATGGGGCTGGAGAAAAAGTAAAAACATTCTAATGCCAGTGGTTATGACTGAAGCGCCAGCTCCAACTTCAATTCTTCAGCATATATCCTGCGGCTGTAAAAAAGGATGTGGGAAGCGATGTACCTGTGTAAAAGTCGGGTTGTGCTGCTCCACAACGTGCTCTAGTTGTCATGGGCAAAGTTGTTTCAATTCGATCGAGGAGAGCGACTTGGCAGAGGAAAATTAATAAATAGATATATTTTATTAGTGGAATAAGCCTACCGGGGAAACCACGTAAAAAAGCGCGCCCAGAGCTCTACCTGAAAGGTGGTGTGGAAACGGGCTCAAAGTACAGAATGCATAAATATAATAAAATCACCATATGAACACTAACACTTAATCATAAGGATCTTATTTTATATGCACCTTGTAGAGAAAAAACTGCTCTTTAATTTTGATTCTATACATTTTTTTGCTTAGACTAACATTTTTAAACATAATCACCGAAAGAACGGCGCTGGGCTCATTTTTCACTTCGCGCTGAAAACTATGCCTATATTCCAAGGTCATTTAGGAGCGTTTGGTGGGAGATACGCAAAAACAGTAAGGGACATTTTTATAGGGAATTTAATGGAGAATATAAAAAGTCCTGTAACATTTTTTTCGTAAAAATTGCGGTTTACGAGCAAAACGCCGAAAAATACCGCGACGTTACGATTGGGGGTAGTTTTTTGGGCAAAAGGGGATGAAGCTCCCACCGGAGAGGTGGGAACTCTTCGGATCTGTATTTGGGTCCTTACTGAGAGTTCATAGCCAAAATTTCAAAACTTTATAAATTTTTTCTTCTATTCCTTGTTTTTCGAGCTAATTTACTTACACTAATATATAAAAGTTAAAACTTCTATTTCACCCATCGCAAAGTGATATCTTTTGGGTTTGTCGGATAGGATATTCTTCGTCTTCTCGGACGCATCGATATTGTCATCACCATCATCATCATCATCCTCTTGTTGGCTATCGTACATTTATTGCATTTCATCCTCGTCGTATTTATTAAGATCTTTGAAGTCGGCATTAGTTGCGCGTGCATTCTTCTTTTGGAAATTCTTCTCGATAATGGCATAGACGGTCTTGGCAATATGAACTGCTGCCGGAACCATTTGCTGCTGGACTGCACCGTACGCTAAGACGTATTGGTCCGTGTCGAAAACGCTATTCAATAATGGCACCTTTATATAGAACACCGGCGACGGAAATGATTGTAAGGCTCGCATATTGACGCCGTACTGCGTATGGACAAATTGCATCTTCTGAATATTGGGAATGCCTGCCTCCTCTAGCACCGTCATGAGCGGATATAGTGTGCTAAATTCCGAATATACGATAGTATTCGAATCGGGACTCGTACTCACGTTGTTATCATCGGCCGCCGCGCCGCCAATGGTCACCTTTGCGATTGGGCTCGACTTCATCGTAGACTCGTATCCAAGATGATGGTGGTGGTAATAACGGTATTTTGGGCTTCTTTATGTCCTGTGGCACGTCGACGTTCACCTTCTTACTCTTAGGCATCATGTCGTCGGATAGTATATAGCACGTCTGTCTAACAGACTCGCGCGAACGCAACTCACGGTTACCGGCAGGCAACGGCGTTATTATGTCCATAATGTCGTCGGAATATTGAGCGGCGACTGGAACGCGAAGGTCGTCGACGTGCTGGTATACGTTAGCGAGACGACGTAATCGAAATTGATTATCTCTCGAATTAAAATCAGTATTGCTATTGCATACGATAACATTATTCACATCGTCGTCGTTCTCGCTATCATTATTGTGTCGGCCTCGACCTCCTTCTCATCGTTATCGTCATTGGTAGCGGTAGGATCCTCATCGATATCGGAAGAAATCTCTAAACATTGTGAACGTGTTGCAGCACTATCGACGACCGGTTGAATGTCATCGGTAGTTTCAAAGTCAGCGTCGTCGGCTTCATCGTAATCCATATCACCCTTGTTACATAAAACTTCAAGTGGAATATCTTCGCTGCTGCTACTCGAACCCGCCGACGACGACGATGATGATGATGATGAACGACGACGACGGCGAACTGTTGGAAGTCTAACTATACTAACGTATGGAACTTCTCGTAATTCTTCATCATCCAAAATATCTAATTTAACATTGCTTAGAATTTTAATATTTTTACATCCTTTCTTCTCGCCTTGAGTTTTTTCTTCGTCGTCGTCGTCGTCGGTGGTATCGTCACTGCTACTGCTGCTACTCAGCTCCGGTGCTTGTTGATGAACCATCAAGTTAATATTCTTTCGCGGTGCATTCAAAGATCTCTTATAGATTGGTTCTTTGGGATCGTCGCCGGAAGATTCATCCTTCTGCTGGTCTGCGAATCGGAATGTAGATTTAGAATGTTTGAAAGATTTTAATGGTACGCTCTTTTGATGTGTCTTATCAAAGACATGAGGTGAACCACCAGTCTTCTCGACGAAATAATAACGAGGTGCTTTTCCGGCACTTGGACGTCTGTATACTTCGGAGGACGATGGCGGTTCGGGTGGTAGTGGTGATTCTACAACTGGTGGTTCAATCACTGGCGGCGGCGATGGTGGTGTATAAGTCATCGGACTATGTGCCATTATCGCGACCGCTTGTTGTATAGAAGATGGCGTAAAAGTTTCATCTACTACGGCGGCGGCGACGACATGATTGCTTATGGCGGCGATGTCGACAGTAGTAGGGTGGTTCTCCTTCTCGATTTGGCTCTCCATCATTTGATCGAGTAACTCGTTGGCAAGTACGTCGGTGTTTTCGGGTGTATTTTCGGGAATCGATAATTCCCATGCATTGTCAGCCATCGGTGGTAAGACAACCACCGATTGCATATCAGCATTGTAGGGTGACATTTCCTGTTGAGACATAGCAGTCGTCGTCGCTGGCGGATATGCTGAGAAATTTTGCGGCGTCGTCGTCGTCGAATAAAGATTATGGATGTATGGTTGAGGCGGTATCGTTTGTTGAGTGCTATTAATTATTTGATCTCGGCTCATACGATACTGTTGTGGCGGTGGTGGTTCAAGGTTGTCGAAAAATCGAAAAAATCGATCAATTCAGGTGGCGGGTCCTGTTGCTGCTGGTGGTGGTAATGATGCGGGTATGTAGAATAAGTTACTGGAGCCTTCCGAGTATTGACAATGTACGAAGATGCTGCTGCTGTTGCTTCGTAGCCGTTATTATCGTAGACTGGATTTGATGATCTGTAAAAAGAAAAGAAACACCACACATTAATATCGAGCGAGCGAGCGGGCAATCAATCGTTATCGATGAGACACTACAACCAACAAACCATCACCAATAACATGCTACAAGTACAAACACCATGCCATGCGAGTTACGTGAGGTGCGGGAATTTGGCTAGGGTATTAGAGAGAGAAGACAAAAATTTCAAATATAAAAATTACTTTAATAATATACAATCAATATACATAGGTAGACTGTTAAAAAAGCATGCGCCCATATACCGATAATTTCAATCGTATTCAAAGTCGGTACCGTCAATTCCGAATATATCGTCAAGCGTCTTGTACATCAAGTCCGTGTCCAAGTTAGGGTTGACAATGGTGGCGAGATTGTCGTCGTCATCATCGTCTTGGTGGCGGAACTTGTGTTGAAGAATCCTAACATCATCGTCGTCGTCTTCAATCTCCGTTTCAACGTCGTTGATTAGCTCGTCGCCGTCTTCCATATCCGTTTCAGCATCCTTGATTAGAGATATCAGCCGCACTCTCTTGGGAATTCCCTCGTCGTCGTCGTCGTCGGTAGTTAGTAGTCGTTTCAATATTCTCGAAACTTCATTGTCATCGGTAAGTCGTCGTTTCAATATTCTCGCAACTTCATTGTCATCGGTAGTAGGAGTATTATCTTCATTGTCGTCGGTGACATTGTTATCGGTAGGTAGAGGATTACCTTCATTGTCGTCGGCAGCATTGTCATCGGTACCTTCATTGTCGTCGGTGTCATTGTCATCGGTAGGTAGAGGATTACCTTCATTGTCGTCGACAGCGTTGTCATCGGTACGAGTATTACCTTCATTGTCGTCGACGGCATTGTCATCGGTACGAGTATTACCTTCATTGTCGTCGGCGGCATCGTCATCGGTATGAGTATCGGTAGGAGGAACTTGTTGCTCATCGGCGGCGACGATATCCCTTTCGAATTGAATCGGCTCATCGGCGACGAATCGAACCAATTCGGCGGCGATATCCCTTTCGAATTGAATCAATTCATCCAAAGTCGGACCTATGATTGTCGTCGTCACCGTTGGCTTGATTGTCACCGTTGGCTGCTGTTTTCGCTTAACGATTGTCACCGTTGGCTTCTTCTTCTTCGGTTTTGGCTTAACGATTGTCACAAGTCGATCGATGGCAATCTCATTGGAAAAATTGAGAAGATCTTCATTGTCATCGGATTCGTCGGCGGCGGAATGATCGGATTCTAAGCCATCGTTGTCGGTGTCACCGGAATAATAAGTCTCATCGCCGTCGGCACGTGTGTATGTAGGTGATGGAACGGCGGTCGTCGCTCCATCTTCGCCAAGGTAGTTGTATGAGGCGCTGGTGATGATGTGTATGGAGATGGCGATCGAGGAGAATCAACTCCAATTTCGAGTTTGAAGTAGCATCTCTGCTGCTGTCCAACACTTTAATAATAACACAAATAATGCGTGTTAGAGCAGCATCACCGTCGTGGAACACAATCACTCAAGAGACACAAAAAAATTCAAAAGTATTTACCCCATCTTTATGGTGTGATGAAATTGTGGAATGTCTGACATCTTATGCGCGTGCGTCTTTGATTCCTGCTGATATTACTTCTGCTGTGTGGCTTCTTCACTTTCACTTTCACTATTACTGCTGCGAATAAACTGCTGCTGGTACTGATGGTGGATGTTGTGCTTGGTCGAAGACTCAAATTGTTATGGTTCGTGTTTGGCTTCGATCTTGCTTATATATCCCGATCAGCATCCGGTTAAAATGCAAATTCGGAGAGAGTTAATAGATCTAGAAAAAACCCAGGAAAAACGCAGGAAAAACTACTGATATCGCGCCCCAGAGAAACGATTTGGGAAAAGAATCTAGGAAAAACTCAAGGAATTTCGACCGTCGAAAGAATATTTTGTCGCGCCCTTTACCGCATACGAACGAAATCGAACTAACATACACACCATCATAGTGCATAAAGCGATAGCGATACTACCCACGCATCTATTGTACGAAAAAAACATTCATTGTTTCGGATTCAATTTAGCATCACCGGTTACCTAATCTCTTCGTCTTTGCAAACAATAAGCGTACGTCGGTAGGGATTTTAGCGCGGCTCGAATTTCCCCTTTACGAGTGACTAATTTAATTTTTAACGAACGCGAAATTTAATTTCTACAAGCGGCTAATTAATTTTTTACGAATATCTAAATTGACATATTCAACCGCAAAATAAGAAAAAAAGGCATGAATTGATAATAATTTATTTTTTTTTCACACACATCAAGTTCACATTGTCGTCGAAATTTCGTGACTGATTGTCGATAAGTTATTATTATGATGACGACCATTACAATCAATGCCTATCAGCGTTGCCAACTGTACGGTAATTACCGTACTTGTACGGTAATTTACTCAACTGTACGGTATACGAACCAAACCTGTTACCGTACACCTAATGTACGGTAATTTCAGAACTATTAATACGATCCACAAAATTAAGATTATAAAATAAACAAAACAACGAAGACAGCGTAGACAGCGACATCTAGTGGTGTCGCTATGCACTGGCATGTATGTAGGTAAGTAGATTACAGATTTTTGAGTTACGGTTCAAACTACTACTCCTACCATCGCCGTCCACCGTCCACCAGTAATCTCGACAATCTCCTAGTTTAAGTAGAGAAACATAAGTACTCTTTCACTGCTGTATTATAACCTTAATTATGGGTGACACCAGTACGAGCAACAGCGATAACGCGCCCGAGACAACACCCCCAAAAGGAAAGGGAGTAAAAAGAAAACAAACTCATAGAGCACAGGTATGTTATTGACATAAAATAACAATTAACAGATAACGAAAATATGATACGCTGCGTTTTCAATCGTTTCGCGCGCTTTTTCTCATATTTGCAAGTTGTGATAATTACTTATTAACAATACAGCTTCGTACATTGCATTGTGGGCCGAAACAAGCCACACACTTGTGACAATACGGTTAATATTGTCTTAATGCTATTTAGTTTATTAATATAGTTTGTTCTAAAAAAAAGTAAATACCTCATATACAATACCTATATAATGAATAAATAAATAAATAGTATAATATATTTGCGTCTGATGGCTGTAATGTGCTGTAATGCACACTTCAGTGGCGTCGAGATTTGCTGCCTCCTGTTCGAGCATAAAAATTATGAGGTGCGTTTGCTACTCGCTACACCTCTGTTGCAGTCAAGGTGCGTTCTGATTCGTGGTAATGGTAGTAGTGCCGTAGTGGTAACAGATGCCATTATAGTATTTCTCATCAGTCGTGATAGTGATACATATTAGTTTGCATGTACATAAACATGAGTCACTAGCAATTTTGTATCAGAAATACTATAATGGCGTCTATTACCACTGACATTAGCACTAATCAGGGCGCACCTTCATGCGTGCAAAAGCTTGCCTAGAACTTGTGCGGATTTAGCACGAAATATAAAATAAATAAATAATTCACATTATATAATAAATAAATAAATACATAATATACTATATATAATAAATAAATAAGCAAATAAATAAATAAATAAATAAATAAATAAATAAAATAAATAAATAAATAAATAAATAAATAATATACAATATATATGATAAATACTAAATAACTACGTAAAAGCGCACCAAACCGGTATGAGAACGCAACCTAGCTTTGTAAGAGTTTCTTAATGACTCTTTATATTATTTTAATTATAGAAATTTCGCAAAGCATGGACTGACATCCCAGAATTTAAAGCATGGCTGAGATCTGTTCCTGGAAAAGTTAATAAAGCACAATGCCGCTACTGTAAACATGACTTTCTGGCTGAACTTTCGTGTATCAAGAAACACCAATTATCAGAAAAGCATAAAACAAATTGCAGGAACGCCAATTCCACCAGAAGTAGTGTTTAAACAAATTTTGTACAACCTTCTACAAAAAAATCTGAAGTTAAAATGGCAGAAATTCAAATATGTGCCTTTGCTGTAGAGCACAATATTCCGTTTCGGGTAATGGACCACTTAAGTCCGTTGCTATGTAAAGTGTTCGGGGACTCCAAGGCTGCTGACGGATTTTCCCTAAAAAGGACAAAAGCCACCAAAATTGCTACAAACGTTATAGGGCGAAGCCACAAAGCTAATTTGGTGAAGATTCTGAAGGGGTGCAAATTCAGCGGATTGGTGGATGAATCCATTGATATTTCCACAACAAAAACCGCGTGTATAGTGGTACGTTACTTTTATGCGAGTTCGGGAAAAATCACCACATCACTTTGGCAATTAGTTTCAATGTACAAAGAAGGGGAAGATGTAAAGTATCAAGGAACTGCGAAACATATTTCTAATATAATCGTGAACACCTTCCTTGAACACCAAGTTCCAACCAGAAACATAATTGGGTTTGCGTCTGACGGCTGTAACGTTATGATGGGGCAGCACAATTCAGTGGCGTCGAGATTTTCTGCCTCCTGTCCGGGCATAAAAATAAATTAAGAGGTGCGTTTGAGTAGAGGAAGCAAGCCGATTGGGGAACCTCCTCCGTGACCTTGACCTTGTCACGGAGGAGGTTCCCCAATGGGCTTGCTGTTAAAATGAGGAAGTTCAGAAAACAACTCCTCAACCATAACTTCATATGCAAGGTATTCAAGGTTGTGGAGGAGATACTCGAACGGCTCTCTGTAAAAAAATGATGATGCTTCTAAAGCAGCTTTATTTTAAAATGAGGAGGCTTGTTAATCGGTTTAGATAACATAGGACTCCGAAAACAAGTTGTTGTGATGCAAATGAGGAGGAGGTGGCCGACGCGGCATAATGTAAATAACATAGGAGACTCCGAAAACAAGTTGTTGTAACACAAATGAGGAGGAGGTTGCCAAATCGGCATAATGTAAATGATGATGTGTCCAAATGGAATGCTAATGGGCGGTAGGGTTCGCGTATAAAAGGTATTGTGGGAGTTGTGGTGTGCACAGTATAACAGCAGCAGCGAACCAGTGAGACAGTGAAGCAGTGGAAAAGTAAGATTGGTAATCTTGAAGAAACCTAATATCAATAGAAACGAATATTTTTAGTGTCAACAACACCAATACAAAGTGGAGGACAGGGTGGTGGAATACTTGATGCTCCAAAGAAGATACGAAGAAAACGTAGTACACACGCGCAACCAACGAATTTATTAGCAATGTTTAATGGACCCAAAAGGGAACAAGTAGAGTTCGCAACACTGAATCCATTAGATCTTAGTATGGCTACATCACAAATGTGTAACAACGTCAATGATGTGAAAGTGCAACCAACGCCTAGTACTGATGGATCTGATGTGCCAAACATGGTGCAAGAAGTGACCGTATATGATCTAAACGTGCAAAATCCAAAAAACCCCAAGCCGTTTCTTTGTCAACACGCATATTCTTTGAACAAGAGTAACACAAAATATTTGGCTGTAGGTTTTAAAATGGAATCGGGTTTCGATCCAGCAGTGCGCATATTCGGAAGGGGGCGACAAAACGTAACATTTACAGGAGAACAGTGGAATGAATTTGTGAAACATGAACATATAATTACACAATATTTAATGAATATGCAAACTGAAGAAGTGTGTCCGGCAATGCAAAATTTGGGTTTTAGAATTACGTGTGAATGGATAGAGCACTATATCAAAGTATTGAAAATTTATCATGGGGAAGAATGGTTGTATTTATCGTTGGATGGACTGAAAGAAATGTGGCAACATAAGGAAATAATTCGTACTCGTTTGGCATACTTGAAAGCTCTAAACATGGGCAGTTATTATAATCAGATCTTGAGTAGAACCGCTTCCATGGATGGTGATATACTGACCAATTTATTGGCGACAATGAATGGTGAACTTTCGGAACAATTTTGCACTATGAAAGAATTCATCACTCTTGGTTTTGAAAAGATCAAGTTTGATTGTGAGATACGTCAAATGTTTTTACCTTAAAGAAGAATAATAACGCAATGTATCTATAATGTAATGTAGTTGTAAGTCCATGTATTAATGAAGTATTGATAATAAAGTCATCATGAAAACATAATGTGTAATTTATTGGTGGGGATATACAAAACGTTGAAAATTGTGAACAGCAATTAAATGTCTGATTTATAAGATCAGTAATATATCATCACATATAGTGGAACAATTACAAAGAATTGTATGTGAAGAGCACTAACCAAAAGATCTTGGGGATGTTTTATCATTTATATAGAGAAAATTGTGGAGAATGTCACAGTCTACATAAACTTGTCGTGAGACATCTGTAGTATTAAATGTACGGTTCGGGGACAAAACAGAGTATTTATCGTCGGAGAGGCAAAAGAGTAGGTCAAGGATTGATCAATAAGCTAATTAATAAGCTTCCATTCGAATTACACATACCAGGATATAATTTTTGCGGACCAGGAACGAAGCTTCGAGAAAGATTAGAGAAAGGTCATACAGGTGTGAATAGGCTAGACGAAGCGTGTAAGGAGCACGATATCGCATACTCTCAAAGTGATACTTTAAGTCATCGACACAAAGCTGACCATCAATTGTATGAGAGAGCGGTTGAACGGATAAAAAGTAAAGACGCAAGATTTGGAGAAAAGATAGCAGCATCCACCGTTGCAGCAATAATGAAAGGAAAAACAAAATTGGGAATGGGCACTTCAAGGAGGAGAAAGGGGTTAAAAAAGAGAAAAGCGAGAGGAGGTGCGTTAAGTTTCACGCAAGCAATGAAGGTAGCTAGAAACGCCATCTCCCGCGGTGGTAAAAGCAGAAGTTTATTATCAAATGTAAACATCGCATATGGAAAACTAAGGAAGAAAAACATTGCTTCCCCGCGACGTCGAATAATACCCATTCCAAAAACTGGTGGGTTTTTCCCATTGATACCACTGTTCGCAGCTTTGGGAGCATTAGGTTCATTAGGTGGTGGAGCAGCAGCAATAGCAAAAACTGTTAATCAAGCAAAAGTGGCTCGGGAACAGATGGAAGAGGCTAAACGACATAATCGCGCGCTGGAGGCACAAAGAATTTCGGGTAGCGGTTATTATTTGAAACCGTATAAGGCAGGATGTGGCTTATATTTACCATCTATTTCAAAAAACTGATTAGGTCCCTTCCCCATCAACCGCTAACCAACATTCAGTTACTGAAATATGTTAAAAAGTTAAAAATACCATATTTTAGAGGTATTTTTATGAAAGATAAGTTACCAAAACGGATTCGTAATGTTGAAAGCGGTATAATTAATTTGGATGACGATGATGGTGAAGGAACTCATTGGACGAGTTACGTGAAAGATGGTGATCAAATCTCGTATTTCGATAGTTTCGGTGATTTACAACCGCCCATAGCAGTTCAACAGTATCTATTGTCGCGAGGTGGAGGAACTATTCATTATAACTATGATCGCTATCAGAAAAGTAACACGTACAATTGCGGTCATTTATGTTTACAATTTTTGATAAATCAATATGAGAAGTTGTAAATATTGTAGTAGAAGGTTTGTTGGTGAGTTGTAAACATGGGTTCACATTCTTATACGTTCACTTTAACTGGTGCAAGTTCAGAATTAGGCTGCAATTTTTACCCTGCAATAAATTTGAAAGATGAAGTGGATTATGAGTTAGCACTTTTGAATTTTGACGCGTATAATTCAATTGCGAATGTGACCGAAGATAATAATTTATTGCATTATGGTGATAAGAAAGAGAGAATTGAAATTCCCACTGGAGCATATGATGTAGATGACCTTGTAGATCATATAACAAGTGAACTGAAGAATAAAACAGTTAAGATCCAAATCCGCGGAAATCCTAATACTCAAACGGTTAGCATTAAATGTGCCGAGGATATCCATTTTGACAAAGAGCGATCGATCGGTCCATTATTAGGATTTACACGGAGGAAACTTGTAAAGAATGTGAATTATATCAGTGAATATAGAGTAAATATTAACCCCGTAAACGCTCTACAGATTTATTGTAATTTGGTCAGCAGCTCTTACAACAACGGACAGCAAGTCCACGTGTTGCACCATTTTTTTCCAAACGTTCCAGCTGGATTTAAAATAGTAGAAAGTCCACAGCCGCCGATCTATTTACCAGTGCTGATCAAAGATATCACAAGTTTGTCCGTGAAGGTTTTAGATCAGCACGAAAAGGTTGTAAAGTTTGGTGAAAAAGAAGAAATAACAATTCGGATACATCTGCAGGAAGTTAAAGGATGAAATGAAGATAGGTTTGCAAAAGCGACGGAGGCAGAGGAAGGGTGTCAGTATACCCCAAATAATTAGTTGTAAATGTGATCGTAAATATAAATGTGAGACCTTAGCGAATAGAAGGAACAGTAGTACCAGAGCTGTGAAGACATTAACAGTCACCAATAAGAAATTTCTCCAGACGTTAGGATATAGAGTCCGTTAAGTAATGGAAATCTTAAGTGTTACGGATAAAATTAGAATGGATAATTCCATTGTTAGTTATGAATATCATTCACATCAACCGTTTGGATCCCAGAGTTTTAATAATTCCGATGAAGTAAGAATCACCATTCCAGAAGTTGATAGTTTTACACTGCCCGCAGAAAGTTATTTATATGTAGAAGGACGTATACATTTGCTAAATGATGATGGAACCGTGCAAAAAGCAACCAAAAAAGCAGATGGAAGCATTGAAGGTGTTCCTAAATCAACTAAATTCATATGCAATCCTATCGCTTTTCTCTTTAGCGACATTCGATACATTTTAAATGGAGTGCAAGTAGATTCTGTACGATATGTAGGGCTTTCCTCCGTAATGAAAGGATACTTTTCATACACCCCTAACGATTTGGTGAGATTGAAAAATGCCGGTTGGAATGTGGATGATGATCATACTAGCGACATTGTAGACAGCATGGGAAATTTTAGTGTTTGCGTACCGTTAAAATCATTGCTGGGATTTGCAGAAGATTACAAAAAGGTTATACTGAATGCAAGACAGGAACTAGTATTAATCAGATGTAACGACGATACTGATGCGATAGTTGCAAAGGTCATACCCAGCATAAATCAGAATGAAAAGGTGCGCATAACAATGGAGAAAGTAGTGTGGCGAGTTCCTCACGTCAATGTTGGTTTAGGAATGGCAATACATTTAGGGAACATAATGAAAAGAAATACGGAAATTCAATTACCCTTTAGAAGCTGGGAAATGCATGAATATCCATCTCTTCCAGAAACGACCAAATATTCATGGTCCGTTAAAACTGCTACACAAACTGAAACTCCTAGATTTATCATCATTGGTTTTCAAACCGATCGAAAAGGGCAAACGAAAACCAATATGAGCAAATTTGATAACATAAACTTAACAAATTTAACCGTATTTTTAAATGGCGAACGATTCCCGTACGATAATTTAAATATCGAGTATAAAAATAATCGTTACGCAATATTATATGAAATGTATTCCCGTTTTCAAGAAATATATTACGGGATAGATAGTGAACCAGTGTTTAAACCTTCTATATTCAAAGAGAATTCACCATTAATAGGGATCGATTGCTCACATCAAAAGGATGCTCTTCATAAGGGTGGTGTGGAAATAAGAATTGAATTTTCAACAAGCGAAAATGTTCCGAAAGACACAGCAGCTTATTGCCTAATTCTTCATCATCGCACATTTCAGTATAATACAATTAGTAAATTTGTGACCCAAGTGGTTTAACGCGTTTGTACATATAAGGAAATTACAATTATAAAATTACTTAGTAAGGATCGGAAGTTGTTGTGATGAAGTATGCAATCGTTGACGTGCAAGGGTTTCGGATAGGCGGACTCTTCATACCAAAGGAATTAGCAGTTGTAAGTTATGACTGGAAGACGAGCCATTTCGTATTCGAACCCCCCGCGCCATTAAATTTACTATCTTGGAGGGATCAACGGACCGCTGAATGGTTAACGGAATTTCATCATTGTATCAATTGGACTGTAGGATATCTTCCATCCAGTAAAATACATCACATAATTGGCGAACAATTTGTTTCAAATAAATCTATAATTGAAACGTTGGATAATTCAAATAGTTGTCGAATTGAGAGACAAGTTCCAATGTGTTCATTTCATGAAAAAGATGTATGCATTTGCGCGGTCAATAATGTTTATTCACTAAAAATGTATTGTGATGCAATAGTACATGATAAAGAAGTGTTTTGTTAAATACAATTTTTTTTTGTAATAATAGGTATGAGAGTGAGTTTGTGTTTCATTAATACCCTCCCTTCCCTAACCCCCTCCCGAATTTAAGATGATTGGTAATGTATTAAATGTGGAAGGTGAATTGAAGGAAATCACTAATAGTAGAAAGTCTGTTGGATAAGGAACGTGCGAAGATGTCAGTCATAAAAATGGTTTTAAGTCTTCTGTTGAAATTTGGAATTGTGAAGTATGTGGTAAATAAAAGTGCGGAAGTGTTGGAGTCCTATGAAAGTCATGGATCTTTTATACCTCTATCAAAAGAAGATTTTAATTACATTCCCTTACCATTCATAAGAAGTAGAGTGTATTGTTATGAATTGGTGCAAATATGGGAGAAGCTACCAAATCGATATCAGAAGGATGAAAGTTTACGAAGAAAACTTCCATATTACGATATGAATAATCGAAGTGATCATTGCGTTGGAATTGATACTCCTTATTGAACATGTTTAAAATAAGGATGTTATCATGATGTGAAAAAGGTTGTCATCACAAATTATAAGAAATAGAATGTACCACCTTTTAGTTGTAAGTCTTGTGTAAGGTATTTGTTATCTACTAGCAAAATAAATGTTTTCCATTGTTTTAAGACATTTTTTATAAAAGATTGGTGTTACCCCTAGATCGTCATTACACTTTCATCCTAAGAATGAAACCATACCAATTTTGTGATATGAAGTTTGTTACACATACGCTCACATTGCCAGTGCAAAATTTTGATGAAAAATGTGATTTGAGAACATTTCAACGCCATAGTGACCTCTTTGGAGGTTTTTGTAAGCGAGCAATTATCGTTGGTGGTTCGGGAACGGGAAAAACAAACATCTTGCTGACACTACTAACACATCCAAATGGATTACGTTTTCAAAATGTTTACCTCTGCTCCAAATCGCTCAATCAACCTAAGTATGAATATTTACGCTGTTTGATGAAACCAATGCATGAATTCTTGTATTTTGAGTGTTCAGATGTAGATGATATGGTTACACCCTGTGCAGTAAAAGAGTATTCCATTGTCATTTTTGATGATGTTCAATGCACGCCGCAAAATGTTATAAAGGAATATTTTTCCTTCGGACGACATAAGAACGTTGATTGTTTTTATTTATGTCAATCTTACGGTGCAATACCAAAGCATTTATTGAGGGACAATTGGAACCTCATTGTAGCTTTCCGTCAAGATGTTACGAATTTGAAACACATTTTCGACGATCATGTTGGTGCAGATATGACTTTTGATAAATTTCAAGATATTTGTCGTCAATGTTGGACTGACACATATGGTTTCCTAGTAGTTGACCTGGACTGTGCAAAAAACAGTGGTCGGTATCGCAAAGGATTTGACACATATATACAACTCTAATACCTAGAACGGACAGTTGAAATTAATTTGTAATTCATTCAACATGGACAATCAACTTGCTAAAAAATTATTGCACGTCCGTGAAGAATTGCGTAATAAGCTTAAATTGTTAAAAGCTGAAATTGCAGCAACCAGACAAAGTGCAGAGACAGCTTATTCACCAATAACTGAACCTTTGAAAGCTATTGCAGATCGGTTACAAACGGTTCAAATCATGCCAAAACTGGAGCAATCATACGGAGAAGATGAGTCATTTACGAAAGATGCTAAAAAAAAGGAAAGCATCTAAATATGAATCATATGAACCAGATGAGACATTCATACCGCATGATAAACCAAAACTAAAAATTTCTAAATTTCAATCTCTAATTGATACTTCAACCCCAATACAATCGCGACGAAAGAAGACACCTAAATTTCTAAAACTTGAAGAAATTGGATCTCTGTCAACTGCAACTGAAATGGATGCGCCGGAAATTGTTATCTCCGATGATGAAATAGAAGTTGAAGATGATAGCAGCTTTGATTTAGATGAATTGAGTCATGATGTTACACAACGTCTCCACGAAACCAAGAAGAGGTTATCCGAATCTATGCAACAACCTGAGGTACAAGCAGCCTTAGCACAATTTCATCGATTACCTCGCGCTTACATTGAAGAGTATAATACGGATGTTGAGGATAAATTCGACAAAAAGTATGGAGTTCGAGTAGACGAAGGTGATCTTTACATAGGAAATAGCAAAGTTGATTTTGTTGGTCCCAACCTAAGCGTTGCCGGTTTTGAATATAAAGGAACTCCTGGATTTTATGAATTAGTATTTAAGAAGAAGCCAGGAAAGTTTACACCTCAAGATCTTCGTGAGTACAGAGATTTATTGAGACGAACAAATGCTGCTAGACTGCAATATAATCCGGAATTACGAATATCTGCCAACAAAGGGTACAAGTACATGCATATTATCAGACCTACATTAGCTGGTAAAGTGCCGAATGTATGGTGGACCAAATCATGGAAAACTGGTTCGGGATATATTCAGAAACAGTTTAAACCAAATACAAAGGTGCAACTGCAATATTGGGACAATCCGAACGAACTTGTCAATCGCTTACGTCTTCTCATAGCTTCTGAATCGGCCGGTCACAATGGACATAATAATGAAATTATTTCAAATTATTCAAATTATTATTGAAGAATTAAAAGAAGCGAACATTATATATTGAGTATACAGCATTCATTTATAAAGCTACACACAATCCAGATAGCTTCATTCGTTACATTTTTGTTCTATCACATCAATTAACATGACCATTGATCGTTTGGGACGACATTTAATTCATAAGAAATACATTGCAAAACACAGAGCTTTACATATTGAGCAAAAAAGTGATTACGTTATTACATTTTCTGGAGATGGCACGCTTTCATCCACAGACAATTTAATAATTAACAACAAGGCTTCCAAGGATCTCTATCAAAATCGTGTTTACCAAGGAACTATAAGACTTGTGAACATTCCTCCAAGCATGACACTCATCATCAACGGTGCTGTCGTTATAGATCCTATTGGATATAAAATTAAGCCTGGTGACTCGTTTTCAGTGAGATATATTTCAAAACGTACAAGACCTAAAGAATCCTACTTTGTTGAAATATTACTATCCAACGATGAGTTCAGTTAAAAGGGATTTGATCAATGAAATTCACGCTCCTGTTCGAATAAATTTTCCGAGGCGAAAAGTTATTATCAAAGGATTAAAGGATCTTTTGCAAGCGGACTTGGTTGAAATGATTCCATATTCAACAGAAAACAAAGGATATAAGTATATATTAGTTGTTATTAACACATTTTCCAAATATGCGTGGGCTAAACCGTTAAAGACCAAAACTGGTTACGAAGTTTCAGAACAGATGAACAAGATTTTTCTCGAAAAGAGGCAGAATATACCGAAGAATCTTCAAACCGATATGGGGAAAGAATTCTACAATGCATCATTCCAAAACTTAATGAAACGTTATGGAATAAATCATTGCAGCACATACTCCAATCTGAAAAGTTCAATCGTTGAAAGGTTGAATCGAACGTTGAAGGAAAAAATGTGGAAATAGTTTTCCATGCAGGGGAATTACCAATGGTTGAATTTACTACCGGAAATAGTGAAAACCTATAACAATACTGTTCACAGTACAACTGGATTTAAACCAGTAAAAGTGAATCAGAAAAATGCTAAAACCATTCTTAAAAGTACATATAATTCCTTAAAAGTTATGGATCCTAAACGTGCAAAGTTCAATGTTGGCGACTACATTCGCATCAGCAAACATCGTCAAGCCTTCACTAAAAACTATACGCCAAACTGGTCTAATGAAATTTTCACCATCTCTAGAATTCAAAATACATTTCCCAGAACTTACCTGTTAAAAGATTCACTAGGAGAAGAAATATTAGGAGGTTTTTATGAATACGAGTTGCATAAGGTTCAACATCCGAACGTTTTTTTGGTTGAAAAGATTATTAAACAAAAAGGAACCAAAGTCCTCGTCAAATGGATGGGTCTCAGCGATGCACATAATTCCTGGATAGCGAAAAACAATGTATTGTAAACATCAATTGTTTTTTTTGGTAAAATTAATAAAACACTTTTTTTATTCAGAACGTTTTTTATTTACCAGTTATTTATACAGCTGTATAAGACATTAGTTATTTTCATAGAACATAGTTACTAATTCATCAAGCACTAAATTTGCCTCAGGATTAAGAATTTTATAATGTCCCCATGCTAATGTATTGCAATTGTCATTGAGAAGGTATCGTTTATCATCTTTCGCTGATAACGCAATTTTGTTCTTCAATTCAGTGTACATTGTATGTAAGTATGATCGGAATACATACATTTTCTTAAGTATCTGCCCCCCCCTCATTCACAATCCGCTTATAGTCATCAACAGTTAAGTGTTTGTCTATAACATACTTTTTAACTCCTTTAGCTTTTTTAACATCTTCTGTAACATTTAAATCCTTTCCTGCAACTTGTATGCAATAAGCTTTGGCACCTGTACCGTAAAATGATTCAATTATTCGTCCGCCATACTCATCTTTCATTTTACCTATAATAGACTCGTTTCGTGGAATTTGATGAATATTAGACATAGGGTAATTAGAGGTATCAAATTTATGAACATTCTCTTTTATATCATTGTAAACATTATCAGCTTTAATAGATACAATTAAAGAATCTGTATCTGTATATAAGAGACATACACGATCTCCATACTTCGTTTTAAGGAAATCATAATAGAAATCATACATAACACTTTTGGAAATTTCCAATACACTGAAACCTACATACAATGGTGTCTTGTAATGAACTTCTACAATTTTCATTTCAACCGCAACCAAACTTTCACTAAAAATTTTTGCCGACTTAAAATTCGGTTTCGCTATAAAAACCTCTGCTCCAACTTTTCTATGTCGTGACTCGAAATGTGTTAATAACTTTATGTCTACCCGATTCTCCACATTCTCCATTGTCTTACCGAATATGCTGTTGTTCATTAATTTGTAAAAAATTTTGCTAAATTCATTTATACCTTCATTTCTTCTACAGGTGTTAAAATCTATATAAGGTTTTAACCAATTACTTTGCTCGAATTTGAGAATTCGATAAATTTGTCCAAGTTCAAGTCCATGCTCGATACACTGAATTAAATTTGAATAATGAATTATATACTTTGTTTTTGAACATAAAGTGTTTAATAGTTTACGATTTTTTGAACCTAAGGGTGTTGTGCTTTCCGCACAGAATGGAAAATCATTATGATCGTCATGTAAATTAGCAGGATAATCCAAGTCTACTTCCAACACATAACCAACATTAGGATCATTATGCAGGTTTGCAACATTTATAGTATCGATTTCTTCTTTCGTTAACCATCGAAATGATCCTAAAGGAAGATTTTGACACATTGCATGTCCATATAAATTTGTAGCATCTAAATATAGTATGTATGATGTTTCCTTAGTATCATCATAATTGGTAAGAAATGGATTATTTGCTATTTCTTTTCGTTTCGTGCACATACTAACACCTCCTCGAATACCATTTTGAAAAAATAGTAACATGTCAATATCTGTTAATAGATCTAATTTAACACCAGTCATACGCAACATTGCATCCCAACTCAACCCTGGGGCGGTAAAATACTGTGCCGGATCAAGTTTATAATCTTTCATACATATATCGCGGAAATTTTCAAAAACATCAGCTAAAAGAAACACATCCGATGTTAAATATACATCTGCGTAATCACCAAGTGTTTTACATTCAAATGTACGCCAGACATGTTGGGCACGTTCATAATTTTTCACATCTACGCTTCTATCCGACAATATATCAAAAAATTGATCAGCAGTAGGCAGTTGGGGATAATCTAATTTTTCAAATGAGTCTACAAAAGAATATGGAAAAACTCCTTTCTGCCGAAGTAACATAAATTTTGTATCATCTTTTAAATACGTTCTTAATTCTCTACAACTATCATCTACCAAATACGATGCTAATTTCTCTAACGATGATGCCATAAACTTAAAGGTATCTAAGAATCTAAGTTTAACAAATAATTTTTTAAATTTTCCTCTAGCATCAAGCATATGTCCAACACCTATTTGTTTTGTAAATGAAATATATTTTTCTTTATTTTGAGCAATAACATCTATTCGTTCTTGTTTTAACGCCATTGTTTTCACAAATAGATGGGAGTCATAATTACTTAGATTATGAAAAAAAACTGGTACAAATTTTGGAATTTTGTAATGAATGTTGCAGATGGAATGTGCTACACCTGTGAAAGCTCCTGTTAGGTGGTCGTGGTCGCGTACCTTATCTTTAACATCCACAAATTTATCACAAATATGACATGTATTTGTCTCACTGAATAAACGATTTTCCTCATCAGTTAATTTCTTCATTGGTTTTACTATACCCAAATGTTTTTTATGGATTCTCTGCACATCGCTTTCTAATTGATTCATAAATTCTGTAGCGGCATGCTTCCCTCTGTATTTTACAAATTTGGACAATGAATCATCATACGAACATTTAATATAATATGCAAAGGCGTAAGGTTCGTGCTCATAACATTTGGTTGTAAATGAAGCTGACTCATCTAATTCTGTATCATTATTATGGGTAGGTTTCAACAATGCTTCAAAATCAGCATAGATAACAAACGGTACCTTCAATTGTTTTTCATAATTTTCAAATTGTAAAATATTTTCCTTCACTGTTTCCCCATACTTATTTATTCTTAGCGATTCGGTTGGTAAAACCGCCTTAACACGTTTACAATCTTCCCTCATATGTCGTTCCAATTTATTTTCTTCTGAAAAATATACCAAACACCCTTCACAAATATATTTTTCATGACCATTTCGCGATAACTGACTAGATACAAGTCGTGACAAATTTTTAATCCAACAGTAATGATTATTACCACTATCGTCACTTGTGATTAACAAATTTACATGCGCATTTTGTCGACTTTCTGTATAATGCAATGGTCCTACTACAGTATTCGTAGCGACACCATTCTCGAATGTTGCTTGTAAACCATAAACATTTACAGATATGTTATTATTCTGCTCAAATATTGGTATATCATGCAAACTAACTGGGAATTGCAAACCTGTTATATTCAATAACGTATGCGGATTCGGATAGGACGACGTTCTCTGTGGTAGACCTGTTGGATCGCACAGCGCTGATGTTATAGCCCAACAGAAGCATTCTTGATCATCATTTTTCACATTGATTATTGCTTCTTTCCGTTTGATCTCCGGCGGTAAATCGATATAACTTGACGCCTTCAAGGGATTGTATTTATTGACATTCACCTCCAGATATAAAATTTGAACTAAAGTCCATCCTACAAGAAAACATTCATTATTCATTATTGCACTACTCGCAATAACCTTTATCATACCTGAATCTCGCTCCTGGAATTCTGACATTTTTGCAGATATTTCATCCATAAATTGTCCATATACTGCATATAAATCAACACCTCTTGTAATTACTGCATTTTTCGTGTTGAAAGATTTAATTTCAGCATCTTCTTTGGTTGCTAGGTAGTGCAAAGTAAAACATTCCACATTGACCTTCACACAGTTGTGAACATAACGCATGTTCTCAATTAAATTTATCACTTTTTCACGAATATCATTTTTAAAATCATCCAGATCTATGTAGTGTCTTGGCTCTGCTACTCTATAGGTTACAATTCTATTCCCAAATGCTCCCGCTATCCTTTCCACACCATCATCGGTTAATACCAAAGCATTTGCTTTATGCGCATTACTACGGAGGTGGGCGGAGTACGATGTTTGATTCACGTAAATATTGCAGAATTCACATTTTCTAACATTGGCCAAGTCTTGCTGATTATTTAATTTTAGACGTTTTCCAAGACATGCTGTTCTCTGATGACGTTTAAGATTATCTGCACGACTGAAAGTTTTAGCGCACTGCTCACACTCAAGCATTTTAACTGTTTAAGACGATAGAGGAGATCACACTGTGGTTTCATTCTGCATACGGTCTATTTAAAGGTTCCCTCTTCGCAACATCCTAATGAGATGTGTACGTTCGGAGGTGGTTAAGGTGATGGAGGTTCCACATCTTACAAACAAAATTTCAATGTCAAGAGGTCAGACCTTGAAACTGACCACAGCGTGAGGAGGTTATTATACTGGACTAGAGGGTCCACATCTTACAAACAAATTTCAATGTCAAGAGGTCAGACCTTGAAACTGACCACAGCGTGAGGAGGTTATTATACTGGACTAGAGGGTCCACATCTTACAAACAAATTTCAATGTCAAGAGGTCAGACCTTGAAACTGACCACTGCGTGAGGAGGTTACTATACTGGACTAAGTTAAACTGGTCTCCAGCGTGACTTGCTTGAATCCATACATATTTAAACCGTTCTGCGTATGGTTCCACAGTAATAACAATTATCGCAACTATAGCAGGTATGATGAGTCACTCACGGTGTGACTCATTTACGCTAAGCGAATGTGAAAAAAAAAAACCTGTGTGTCAACATGTGTCACCATACTACAAACCATCCTGATGATGTTGGCGAGGAACGTATTACTCCCGTAAGTGTAATGAATTTATACCTTCCCAACAATATATTAATGCAATTATCTGTAGTCATTCGTTGGTAGTTTCTGGTGGTACTTGCTGTGCTGTCCAATTCTCCCTGACCAAAAATGGTATGACGTCGTTACAGATCCAAGTGGTGGGGTTGACTTATTAAAAACATAGTGACTGCACTGTTTTTACCTCAGTCTTCAACCCCTTCTACAGGAGCAAGCAACAACCATCTACAATGTGGGCATGTTATGCCCTTGACAACAATTCACAACGGAAAGCTACAACTTTAAAAGAAGCTGTGAATCTGCAACAGGAGGAGTACTCAATTTTACAACGGGAAGCAACATTATCACTAAACGATTTTAGGTGCGAGTTTGAGTTTGAATATTTATCGGAACGTCGGAAGGAATTTGAAGCAGGGGTGAATACATGTGAAGACTACTTAGAACAACGTATCAGCATTGACCAATTAATAAACCGTCTGAAAGAATTAAATGTATTAAATTTACGAGATGATTTGTATACACTTTTGCCGAAACACTTACAACAATTGTGTAATGGTAACGCTCAATAAATAAAAATACTCTTACCAATCTTTTTTGTTTTTTTTAATTTTAATATGTTACAAAATATCCCCACCGAGGATCGCTTTGGGTGGGACCATGTAGAAAATATATATATATATAATGCGGAGGTGTGTATTCGAAGTTTCTGTGAAACAACCATACAAGAACCAACCCCACAACGATAATTTATATCATGAACACCGCAGAAGAATTGCAAGATCATACTGATGAGGTGTTAGTGGTTCAATTAAAGCATCTAATTATTGGTGTCAGATACTACCTTGAACGTGTCTACAGGTTAAAAGCGTCCCGCAGAGTTGTGTGCTACTTGTGGGGTCGTGTTAAATTGTTTGTGCCTAGGAGATTAGTTAGAAAGACATCTGATGAGCAAATACAGTATGTGAACAAGACTGGAACACAGCTACAGATGATTTTTAATGGTGAGAAACACCATCAGCCGATTGAATTTCGAAAAGCTTGGCGATAGCTGACATATTTATTTTTAAAGTCTTTGTTGTGCATTAGTTGCATAACAATGGTTGTAAAAAGCGGCGTTTCTGGTTATTCGTCCATTAAAACATGATTATAGTTGGAGTAAATGTTTTAAGTTTTTAATAAATATATTTCACATTGAAATAGTATTTCATTCAACGAAGTGTTATAAATTTAAATTTATAAATTTAAAAACTGGCCATATCTCCTAAACTAAGGTCTGTATCGCAAAACTAATTAAAATAACCCCACCGGGCCCCCGGGCCGCTACAGACCCGATGACGTTGCAAAAATCACCAAAAAGGCACTACAAAAATTTTTTTTTGTTAAATTTAAAAAACTGGCAATATCTCCTAAACTAAGGTCCGTACCGAAAAACTAATTAAAAACACCCCACCGGCCCCCGGCCCGCTACAGACCCGATGACGTTGCAAAAACCACCAAAAAGGCACTACAAAAAAAACGGGTATATCTTGCAAACTAAGACCTGTAATGAGAAACTAATTTCAAATTTCAGTCCCACGCCCGCTTTGACAACTACGAACACGATGGCGTTGGAAAAATTGTCAAAAAGGTACGCGGTCATCGTTATCTATTGCGGTCACTGTAGGTAGAAAGTAGTCGGTCGTTTCGTAACTAACGTGATATTTATAATTCAAATTATTAAAAAATGCCTTTTGATTGTTTGAACTCTGGAAGAGGCGAACGTGAATTGTTTTTTAGTGATAAATTCTTTATTTTATTAAAATTGGATTGAAAGACAATATACAAGGTGAAAATCGACTACATTCCTGTGCTAAACTGGCTTTTCTTTAGGCAAACGGTTATAACTTAATAACACGGAGGCCGACCAACCGACCGACCGACTGTCTGTAAACGGTTATCCGGGTGGTGCATTTGAAATATGGGCTAAAGTGGCTTTTTTGTAGGAAAACGGTTGACTGAATGACACGGAGACCGGTGCGGGTGTAGTGGAGGAATCGTGGGGTTAGGTGCTGGTTAAGTAGATGAATAGGCAATGGAGTGGGAACACAAAGAAACGGCGGTAAGACCATAAGTCGAAAAGCATACATTCTTAGAAGCTATTAATAATAGTCATGCTAGAACTTACCGTTGGTTGTTGGTTGTTGAGGTAGAGGTACTGTAGGATGTACTGCAGTTATTAGCGCTACGCCTCAATTTATATCCAGTCCATGGTGAAAGAAATTGGGTAGGAATGCATAAAAAACCCCATTTGGTGCGGATGCATTTGTTATTTAACCTTTAGCCAAAGTTAAACGTAAACGTCTATTAGCATAACCGTTTGTGAAGTCATTCAAGGTAAGCGCTCGAGTCTAAAACAACATTCACACTAACAAATTCCACTAAAGGTGAGACAACGCCTGAAGCAATGGTAATTCCACGACTTAACTTTGACTAAAGGTTAAATAATAAATGCATCCGCGGGATTTTTTATGCATTCCTACCCAATTTCTTTCACCATGGACTGGATATAAATTGAGGCGCAGCGCGAATAACTACAGTACATCCTACAGTACCTCTACCTCAACAACCAGCAACCAACGGTAAGTTCTAGCATGACTATTATTAATACCTTCTAAGAATGTATGCTTTTCCTTAGCCATGTCTTTCCCAACGAACCATGATTTAAGTGCGGCTATGTTTAGCCAAGAAATGGAGGAATTCTTGAGCACGGCGCCACCAACTCTACCTGGACCGTCTACCACTCAGCCGGAGTCGCAGGTACAGCATCCAGAGGCGAAAACGAGAATGAGTAATGCAGATGTGATGCGCAGCCTGCGACTCCGGTTGATCAATACTGGGAAAGATGTGATGGAGATGGATGATGAAGTCGACGAGTTCTTGATCACGGCATCACCAATTCTACCTGGCCCATCCACAAGTCAGCCCGAACCGTCCGGGCAGGTAGCCCAATCGTTGAAACCTAAGCCGAAGCCTTTCAAAACCAGGATGAGCCGTGCAGATGTAGTGAAAAGCCTATGTCTGCGGGTAAAAAGTGAGTCTCGTTTTGAAGGTGTTTCGGCTAAAGCAGAGGGGCCGCGGACGTATGAGGCAGCACCATTGTCTGGACCGGATACAGCATCGCTTGCTGGATCTAGCCCGCCAATGGTGTTGAGTCCATATGTTGAGGGTTCGTCAGAAGTTGGGATGGTAAAAAGAATTACCATACCATCCCAAGTTTTGCACCCACCTTCTGACGGCCTACCTGGCACTTCGACCCTGGAGCAATCAACAAGTGTCCAACAGATCCAGGAGCCCTCAACAAGTATCCAACCCTCTGCTGTGTTGCAGCACACCCCCCACATGCTGACGTATGGCATCGCCCGCATATGGAACAATGTATTGCCGGCATGAAGACGTCATTCCTTTCCAGGAATGATGATTCCTACCCGCAAATTATAAGTTTCATCGAAACAAATATTGAAAGGTATAGTGTATACCTGACGTATTTGAATTCGTTGCGAGATGCGGAGGTTGGGTCCGCATTTAACCGTTGTTTGAGAGATCTTGACGATCTCAAAAACGTGGTTGAAGTGGACGTTAATGTCCTGCAAGGTATGTGGGGGGGTGTGCTGCATTTAATGAGAGACAAGGAGAAGGATGTTGGATTGAAAAAATAAATTTTTACGTCTGATTTCTTCAATGTTTTTATTTACCTTTAGTTGAGTTTCATTTTCAGGAATAGTGTTATTGACAGGTAAGTAAAGTAAGAAGACCAAGGTGAGTTTAAAATTATTTATAATACAAAAATAATAAAAAAATTGTTTTCTAAATACGTATAGGCACATATATAAGGTGTTCTAATAAAAACTAAATGTTTATATGATGTATGATTTATTTTACAACAAGTACGTCCAAACGACTTTGGAGTAATGTTATGTGGATCTTGTCACTTAGCTCTTTACATATACTGGATAATAAATCCGAGCTTTGCATTTTTTCTATGAATATGTCCATTGATATTTTATCGGTCAGATATTCATCACAATAATCAATGCCCAATAAAATTGGTTGAAGTTGCCATTGCAGATGCATGTTTTCCTCCCAACGGTAAGCGTATATGTTCGGTAAAACAAAATTTTGAATTTGATCTAATAGACTCCGACGTTGAAGATCGTAATGTTGTCGTTGCAATTGAATTGCCTGTTTCAGGTTTGTACAAGTTGACACCATTTCTAACAAAAGATAAACAATTATTAGCTTTATATTAGATTATTAAAAGAAGGTACATACTTAATATATTCGTAAGTTGACTGACGTAAGTTAACTACACTGATTCGTTTGCGAGGACTTCAAATTCACACAACGTTTAATAGTAATCCAACCGTTACATATATAGTGCTTTGAGTTGGAAGGGGTTCCAAACCATACACAAAGTCATTATAACCTTGACGAGTCGCTGACCTCCTACAACTATAGCGCTCCTCCTCCTCATTTGTGTTACAACAACTTGTTTTCGGAGTCTCCTATGTTATTTACATTATGCCGCGTCGGCCACCTCCTCATTTGCATCACAACAAGTTGTTTTCGGAGTCCGATGTTATCTAAACCGATTAACAAGCCTCCTCATTTTAAAATAAAGCTGCTTTAGAAGCATCATCAATTTTTTACAGAGAACCGTTCGAGTATCACCTCCACAACCTTGAATACCTTGCATATGAAGTCATGGTTGAGGAGTCTGAACTTCCTCATTTTAACAGCAAGCCCATTGGGGAGCCTCCTCCGTGACAAGGTCAAGGTCACGGAGGAGGTTCCCCAATCGGCTTGCTTCCTCTACTCGTTTGCCACTCGCTACACCTCTGTAGCAGTCATGCGTGCAAATCCTTGCCCAGAACGTGTGAGGATTTGGCACGAAATATATATAGTTTTTTTAAGGTAAAGTAAAAAAAAGCATTAAATAAAGACTTTATTATCCTTAAACTTAATTTTATTTCAGTTTAGCAGTAAGCGACAGTGCGATTTCCAACAATTTCAAAGGTTTGCGGATGTTGAGATTCATAAGATACTCCACCCCTCCCAGACGCGTTGGTTATCATTGGGACAAGTAGTTTCCAGAACAATAGAGCAATGGCCAGCACTACAGCTATTTTTTAACGAAAAGTATATAGAAGAGCGGTTGTTGGCAGCGGAGCAGATCCATAATGGTCTCAACGATCCATTTATTAAAATGTACTATTTGTTTTTAAACTTTATTCTGCCAAAAATAGACGGCATTAACAAATTATTTCAATCAGATAAAGTGCTCATAATGGATTTAAACAAAATAATATCTGAGAGTTATGTTCAAATTTTGACATATTATATGGAGGGCCGATGTATTAGGGAAACTAATATATCTAAAATCGATCCCGAAAATCGAACATATTTTCTACCACATATCAGCATGTACCTGGGAATTGACGTTCTGACCGAGGTACAGAAAAAAGAGATTCAAAGTCATCCGGAATCATTGGCTTACTTTTACGATCGCTGTAGGGATTTTCTCAGCGTGTTCTGCAAAGAATTGAAACAAAGATGGAATTTTGACGAGCACGGCACTCTTTCACAACTAGACTTTTTATCTCCAAAAAATGCTGTTTCAACTGCTTTTCGAAAATGCCGCCCAACATTGCTTTCGGTATTGCAGACATTTGAGAGATTTCACGATACAACGGATAGGCAAATGATCGACGATGAATGGCGACTTTTGCCACATTATTGTTTTCCACCAGGACAAATGAATACCGATGACGAAGTTGACATATTTTGGGGAAAACTGTTATCGTTCAAAGGCGAGTCGGGGAGTTTTGTTTTTAAAAAATTATCAGCTTTTGGCATTGAACATTTTGTCATTGCCCCATTCAAATGCGGCATGTGAGCGCATATTTAGCGCTACAAATGCGATCAAAACAAAATCTCGAAACAGGCTAATAACGGCAACAGTGAATGGCGCCTTATTAGCCAAGGAGTGTATTTCAACCAAAGGTTGTGTACAGTTTTGTCCTACCACAGATATGATTGGTCGCATGATAAAAAATAATTTGTATGAGGCTACGACGACACAAATCGATGCCGACACGGACGATGATTTTGAGCTTTAGTTATACCTTTTACAGTACCTATAAATATTACGGGCTTCTTATTTTGCCAACAATTCTTTGTTTTTAATGGCCACACATACTCAATGTTATAAGACCAGAGAACCAATGTGTTTTTTTTATAATTCTAAAAAAATCTTCTATTTATATAACACTTTGAAGAGCGGCCTGCCCTTGAAAAAATGTTTTTTGACAAAAAAAGAATCGCCCTAATCTATATCAGAATGTTTTTTTTTATATGCGTATGTTTTATAAAATAATGGTTGTTTGTGCAATATGATTGTGTGAATATAGTAGCCATTCAGTAAATTGGTGTTTTAAGTGAGTGAATTTCTCCCCTCCCTTCAGGGTGTTGCAGACCTTTCGATTTAGAAGCGAGGCTTCTGATTGCTTTTCCAAGAAATGCATAATTCACGGTTGACAAGGACATCGGTCATCGGACAAGGACTCGGTCGAAGTTCGAGTCTGGTCGGAGAGATGGCGCTGTCGGGCGATAAGCGGCGTTTTCTTTAAGTACATATTTCAAAAACATTCGGTTAGTGCTTTTCTCTACCACATCGTTCAGGCGGTTTTCAGCTAGTCTTTTGTGCTTTTGTATTTAGAATGTACCGTATATGTATTGTTAAAAAAACAATAAATTATTGTTGTATTGATGATCAAATTTATTAGAAATCTTGCAATAACTAGTTTTCGGGTCGCCCCGTCATCAGTTGCAGCAAACTAAAATGAACGGAAAATATATAAATACAAGAAAACGATAAAATCAGCTAGTCGAAATAAACAGACACAATTCATAAAACGGACAATAAAAATATACAATGGCGGATCGGACTGGTGTGAAACATCTAAATAAACAAATGTAGCGCTGCCGGCAGCGGTGAAGGAGCGAAGTGGAGTCGTCAGATCTGGAGAGTGCGCTGTTCGGTGTCAGGCGGGACATTTAAAAATCTTAAATACATTCTGTTTGTACTGAAATCCGTTACATCGTTAAGTAGGCTATCTGTGGAGCAGTGTCATCTTAAATGATTTCTTCACACAGTAACGCCTAGTTATTGCAAGATATTAATAAATTTGATCATCGATACAACAATAATTTATTGTTTTTTTAACCTTACCACTTCTATCGATGAACATGGAGCTGTTCCTCGCTAGTAAATGTATTGTTTATTTTTTTAAGAATTTTATTTACTCGCTTACACAATAACAAAGTTTTCAGATTAACTTGTTTTTACCCCCCCCCCCCCCCCCCCTATGGCCAACGTTTGTAAAACTCTCAGCCCTACCATTGGTACGGTATTTATTGGTACAGTAATTTCACAACACCGATGCGGTAATTTAACTTTTGGGATATGGCAACACTGGTAGAATACCAAATTGAATGTCGACGGACGTGGGTTCAAACCTGACCGTAGACATGTGAATGTTTTTTAAAAATGTTACTGCGCATACGCAAACAAATTTTATAATAATATGTATACGCTAAGTAGTAATAGGTTTTTTTTTGTTTTATTATTTGGAATACTTTTTCGTGTTATCGTCGTCGGCTAGCGAGTTGATTGCGGTGTTATCCGACAACGTCACCCGGGAACGAAAGCATCCGACGATAATCGAACGTAGGGTGCGGAAGAAGGCTTTTCATTCGACAGATTGCAGCTGCCTCGTCTGGTGCCACGAAAACATCACATTCCGTTCATCTTTTAAAATAAACTAAATTATAATAACAACCGTATCATGTAAGTTTTTTATGACAACGACGACGACGACGACGATGATGATAATGTATCTTTTTTCTCTATAGGGAGTCGTTAAATAAAATCGTTCTAGCAATCGACAATAGTTGGAGTATTTCTTCGTTTACCGACATCGATCGCTATTTCGAGCGTATAAATCGTATCGTTGACGATATACGTAACAAGTATCCCGATGCCGACCTGATGATTGTCTATTGGTCTTCGACGGCGCATACCGATCTCACGCTGGTTCCGATGGAGGGTACCTATCCGTTGACGATAATCAATTTTCTCGACAACCATCATCCCGATTGGAAAACGTTCAAAATGATTATCGCAATCGACGGTCAGATATTCGAACTGGAAATGAAACAGTTCATCGACGCATGGGACGAACGCTTCGTTAACAATCCGGTCGAGGTGTATCTGTTTTGTACGTCGAATGCGTCCGAGTTTCGAAACACATTTTCCAGCCTATTCTTGAATCTCGACGAAACACACTATTTGGAGTATCGATTCGACGAGACGGCATATACGCTCGTTCGTTTGAGCAACGATCAAGCGATGTCTTACTGCGAATCGATGTAGACGTTTTTGGAGCATTTCGTCGAATTGAAATTTAACCTTTTAGCGAGACGCGATGACGACGCACGACGACTTTTCGAACGTATTCAGAAACGCGTTCGAATGCTCATCGCTAAGAACAAACAGGATGTTGTTAAGGATTTAAACGATTACGATGGTTTCGTTCGTTATTTACAGTATACGTCGTCGTCGTCGTCGTCAACGCATAATCTCGAATCGCAATGTAAGAATAAACTTTCAGAACTAGTCTACGCTCATAAATCGCAAACAATAAACTTTGGCTGTGAAAATGTTCTCGCAACACAACTTAATCAAATCAGTATCGAGGACGACGACGACGACGACTACGACGATAACAACGACCATGACGACGACGATAACAACGACCATAATAACGACAACGATGATGTTATTATGTCTGACGTTCGTGATTATGTTACGTTAGATGATATTACAAAAAAATGGTTCATTTCTCATCCGTAAAATGGATAGACCGTTTTGCAAATATGCCGATTTTGAGCCGAGTCTTATTCTAAGCTATGCCGACGATATTGTTTGTAGTATCGAACGTGGCGATCTATTAAATCGTTCGACACTCGTTCAACTCTACGAGAATCGAACGACCGCTTATTCGCCTTTAACGCGATCGACTTGTTGCGGTTTACTTTTCGTCAATCGCAAATATTGGCCCGAGAATCTCAAGACTATATGTCATCTGCAATTCGGTTGTTTCGAGGACGATATGCGCCGACTGAATGTCGACCTATTGATGGTGTTGATCTTTGCCGTTCTACGAACAATCGTTAGCGATGACATTCGAACGCTCATCGATATCGAAATTAGACACGCACTCGACGACGGTACGGCTAACGCTCTTATGAATATCTACTCGTCAGAAGCGGTCAATTTGCGAAACGGTCTAACGAATTGTTTACGAGCCATCGCCAGCGATATGATCAGTTTGGAGCACAAGTATCGTATCAGTATCAAGCATCCATTTCTCATTTACGATTATCTTCGTTCGTTCCTTCGCGTCGACGATGACAGCATCGATGTTCGAACCTTATACGATTTCGAGATATTATTTCTAAAAAAACGCTATACGATGTTGACTAGCCTTCATCCGACGTGCAAACATTCACCACCCAAGACGGAACAAAGCAAATATTGTCAATGCAATTCAGATAAGCTATTTGCCGGCAAACGTAGTCGATTACATGTTTGCTGTGGTTCGTGCGATGAGACGATGCGTCAAGTATCTTCGCAAACACTTCGTTGGCTCTTGAAATTAGAAATATATTACCTCAATTTGGATCGGATCAATCAGACGACGATCACGGGTCGTTGTCGTCAATTTATAACGTCCGAAATGGAGAAGATTATCAATTTTATCGAACGACACACCGCCGCCGCCGCTTCCCATAATCATCAATTGTATATCGTTCCCGTACGCGAATTAATCAACGAACGGCGAAAAGCATCAAAAAATACCAAACGTCGTCGGATGCGTTTAAAACGACAAAAGCTACGACGACACCAGCAGATGATTACATCACAACGACGACGATCCAATAACGAAAGAATAATTCCAGTACAACCCAATAATACAGTACGACAACGACCGATCCTCTCGGAAAAATTCCTTCACAAACATATCCAACTTTTGAATCCGTTACGCGAATTATACGTGATGGCAAATTCTCGTCTTCGTAGCTATGTTCGTCGTAATCGATATTCGTGCTACGACTACGATAGAATATTGCAAAGTATCGCGGCGATGTTCAATAAAATTCAACAGAAAATAAATACTCTAGGCGACGACGAACGCGCGAAACGTAAACATCTCAAAGTACTCCATCGAAAAAACGAAATACGTGATATCGTCGAAGCCATGTCCAAGCTTCCGATTAACAGTTGCTATGAACTTTTTGTCATCGATCGATATTTGGAGATGCATAAGGGTATCATTAATAATTTCATTATCGACGAATGCAATGTACCAAGACCGAAACGACGACGCATAACAATCACATCAGTATTATCATCTTTCTCCTCATCGTCCGATAGCGACGACGGCGCATGGTAGTCAAACTCTGTACTTAACTTTTTTTTGCGTCGAAATAAAATACTTTAGAGGAAAAAATGTTTTGTGATTGTTAACTCTATAGGGGGAAACAACTTGACTTGGGGACGACGACGACGAGTTGGAAGGTATCATCTCTATACCAACAACGACGACGCTAAAATTTTTTACGTGGGTACTACTACGATAATATGAAATGGTCGACGAAACAGCTAGATGAGTTGCACTCGTCGACGTAAAATATGAAATCGGTAAAACGTGACAAAATTTGCTAATCGACGGAAGGGCAAAACGAGAACAAAACGTCCGACCTAAAATACAAGAAACAGAACGTGACAAAATTGAAATCTCATATAGACACGAACTAGGTGGCGGCGACAACGACATAAAATCGGGAAACAATAACAGAACGTGCTAAATTTGACTTGTCGTCGGAACAAGGTTGGAATTGTCTCTACTCTATGGTAGCGCATGCGCATTAGAATCGAATGACAACTTGTAATATTTTTTTTATAGTTTTGAATTATTGGCCGGACGACGTAAATATAATATATGTCGTCTACAATCGCTGACTTGAAACGAAACAGATTGCGACCGAGACAAGATTTATGAAGTCGTCGACGTCGTAAATCGGAAACAAAAAACAGATTGCGACCGACAAAATTAATGGGAAACGCTTATCGACGAGCTAATTGGCTGGAAAACGAAACAGATTACGATAACAATATAGTCGTCGTCGACAACGTAAAAGATCTCTCGGGAAACTGGGGAAGCTAGCTTATCGTCGTCGTCGTCGTCGGAACGATGATGGTCGGTCTCTACTCTAGTCGCGCATGCGCATTAGGAAAAAACTCGACATTATTTTTGTTTCCTCCCATTATATATATATATATATATATATATATATATATATATATATATATATATATATATATATATAATGGGAAAAAGGGGCGGAGCCTAGCTACAAAAAGTTAGCTAGGCCATGATGACGTAGAGTAGGAGAGGGGGTAAATTAGCTAAGTGCCATGTTAACGTATGGGGCATCAGGTGCTTAACGAAAATAATTTCTGGCGGAGCTCGAGGCCGGCTCAGAAATTGAAATTAGCAACACAAAACAACCATTTTTGACGTCATAATCACATCGTCGTCGGGTCTTAGCATGATGGTCGTCGGGTGTACCGACGACGATAACGTTAACGACTAGCTAACTATTGCGCAATTTAGCTAACTATTACGTAATCGAAAAGTAGCTAGTCCCATGTAAAAGGATAGGGCTTTCACGTAATGCAAAAAAAATTCAAAGTCCTAAGCACATCCTCATCGTCGTCGGGTGCATTTAGGCACGTCGTCGGATTGCACTGTATGATGATAGTCGTCGGGTATATTGTCGTCGGATTGCATTGTATGATGATAGCCGTCGGGTATATTGTCGTCGGGTTATCGTGTTTGAATTATGCATTCGTCCGATACGCCAGCCAAGGCCAAGTCGGTATCGCTTTCCCCCTTATCAACTACTTACTCATATTATTGTTATCGCCATCGAAGGTTTATCTAAAGCGATATTATTATCGCCGCGCTTCCTGCCCTCAACGTAATATTGTTATCGCCATCGGTGTTCCCATATCGACATCTTGCAAAGTCGTCGGTTTTTTCTCGCCATTGTTGTCGTCGAGTCACTTTGGCCCTTGCCAAGTCGTCTCACCGTGTAGTATAATAACATTATCGTTGTTCGATTCTCTTCTAAGCATCGTCTCGACATTATTCCTATCAACGTTGTCGTGTTGCCGCCGTACAGTATGACGACAAAGTATTATCCATATCGTCGTCGTATCATCCTCGTCGTCTGATTGAAATCGACGACAATGTTTTTTAGCTAACTAGCTAGCAGCACCATCGCTCCATGCCAAGAATTTTCAAAGTCCCCAAAAATTATTGTCATCGTCGTCGGGTGAACGGTATACTCGACAATGACGACGACGACTTAGCTAACTAATTCAGCACCATTGTCCCATATAAAGAAACACGAATCGCTCAAAGTCACCAAAAATTATTGTCATCGTCATCGGGTCGGTCTTCCAAGTCGACGACGACGATAATCTACTCACTAGCTAACTATTACGCAATCTCGTCAAGTATTGCGAAATCGGGCCGCTAGCTAAAATACATTGCAAGTATAGGGGCATCAGGTCCTTAACGAAAATAATTTCTGGCGAGGCTCCGGCCTGCCTCGAGAATTGAAATTTGTTACACAAAACGACACTTTATGGGGTTCGTCGTCGAAAATTAGTATGATGGTCGTCGGATAACCCTAAACTCTACCGACGAAGATGATGATATCGCTTAGCTAACTATTACGCAATCGGCCCAAGTATTGCGAAATCGGGCCGTTAGCTAGAATACATGGCAAGCATAGGGGAATCAGGTCCTTAGCGAAAATAATTTCTGGCGAGTCTCGAGGCCGGCTCGAAAATTGAAATTAGCGACACAAAACGCCAATTTCTGACGTCATAATGGGATTGTCATCGGATATATCTTGATTGTCGACAACGATCAGCCTTCTTGTCGACAACGATCAGCGTACAAATTTCTTCCAAGTCCTCAAATACGAAAGTCGTCGGCATGATCGTCGTCGACTCGACCCGACCACAATAATGATATCGACTAGCTAACTATTACGCAATCGGCCCAAGTATTGCGAAATCGGGCCGTTTTAGCTAAAATACATTACGAGCATAGGGCAATCAGGTCCTTAGCAAAAATAATTTCTGGCGAGGGTCTGGCCGGGCTCGAGCGAAAATTTTATGATTTCGTACAAAACCGTTCAGAATTTCTTCTATGTCCAATAACTGTTCATGTCATCGTCATCGGCAGTGTAATTGACGACCCGACGACGATGACAATGTACATAATTATTGGTTTCGTTATTGTCATTGGGTGGTGTGTGATAGACGATCGATCCGACCACGATGATAATGTACTCAAGTGTTTGGTTGGTGGTTTCGTTATTGTCATTGGGTGCGTGCGATCGACCGACGATCCGATCACGATTACGCAACTGTTGCAATTGCGTTTAGCGAGTCGTAGATTCAAGTTATCGTCGTCGGGTTAACATGACGACCGACGACGACGATGACAATCATCTTCGTCGGGTTGACTTGATTACCGACGACAATCATCTTCGTCGGGTGGTTGACTTGACGACCGACGACGACGACGACAATCAACACACGATGACATTATGATTAAGTGATGGTATTTATTTTCTGGTGTATCTGTAGGTATGTGGGTGGATGAGATTTGATAACCAAGAAGACTTTTGATAACAAATTTATATAAATTAGAAACAATTGATCGGAGCTATTCATTCACTCCCTAGAACTCTTCCAAAGTGTTAGTAAAAAAAGACTCTACAAAAAAATTAATAACCATGGGTCGCCGAGAAAGCATCAAAACAATTCCCAAAACAACAACCAACACCAAACCAAAAGCATTTAAGAAGATGATGTCGCCCCAATCTCCACAACTAAGAGGACGACTACGAAGTGATACAATCTACCAGAATTCGACATTCTACAAGGCTCGGGAGATTATTCTAAATCAACCAAAAGTGACGCTCGTCACATATAACATTGTCTACAGTCAATGTTATCTGAGCGACGGCGTTACTAAATCTAATTTACAAATATCATCAATTCGTCTGTATGGTAACAATAACGTTGCACAAAAAAATCGTCTCGACAGTCCGAAGAATCGACCGTTGCGCGATTTCGTCGAAAAGAACAACGTATCGTTTCATCCGTATGGCATATCGGTGAATTTTGAACAAATTGTACGGATGGGTACCCACGTTCAAGCTCCCAAACCGACGATCGAATACGAAGATGAGTGTTATGAGAAAGGTATCAAAGTGATACGAAAAATGATCATTGATTATTTGAGACTGTTTGCCACACCGAAGACGATGTACTACAATATCTATAACCGCGAGATTAGTTCGACGGCACCAGATTATTTTCTTAATTATGGATCGTTGTCGTCGTCGCCGCCCGATTTAAAAGTTTCATCGGAGGAATTCTTCAATTACGATTCTAGTAACGACCGTACCTATTTGACGTATTCGGCGGTCCTTAGTCAATTGTGTGCCGTCATGTTCGTCTGCAAATCGCCGGAAGAGAATCTCTCGCAGTGGATTAATTTGTCAAAGTTAAAAGTTGCGACACACAAGTTTCGAAATCATACGAACGCCGAGACGAGACACATGGCCGAAACCAATCTAACGCTCGTCCGATCGATGTTTATAATTTGGATGCTCCGTTATGGCGATAGCTCACAACCGTTCATCAAGAGTTGGAACGGTTGTCATAAGATCTTGGGAGATATTCTTGGCCTTCCCGACTTGTGTTTAACTCTAAAACGTGAACATTCCACGTGTATCGTCTGCAAAAAGGATTCATCATCCGTCAACCAATAATCATGATTTTCAAACTATGTACTCTTTGTAAATACTTATATACTTATGTAATTCTAACTTATTGGACAAAAATTAAAATATCTTTTTTTATAAATTGGCCTTTTTCTCTTTGCTACCTTCTTCTTTTCAGTATATTTACGCCAACTATTCCAAATAGAATCGATTGGGAAGGACAAAACGTTCGAGACATAATGGGTGAGATGGTAAAAATTGTTGACGCGCATGCGCATTACAAAAGATTGACACTTAATTTTTTTGCATCATACTCCGACGACGACAATGATAATTTTCCCATGACGACGACGATAATTCCGACGACAATGATGATAATAATTTCAAATAACGAATTCCCGACGACAATGAGCACACATACAATGTTGCACGATACAATGTTGCACTATGTTTACGAAAGATAAATATACTTGAAGTGGTTTACATACGAGACGATCATCGATAACGATATTTAAACAGCACTTGGGTTATCTCTTCTTCCCATGATTTGTTTGCGGTCGTGGGAAATTCAATACCTACTACTAATACTTAGATATCGCCCGAAAATGTCTGCTAAGGTCTCGCGGAATAGGGTACAAAAATTTAACACCATCATAAATAAAACATATTGATATTTGAATCGTCGAACGTGCTAATTTTACGACGATTCGTCGGTTTTTGCTGTTGCCGTTCGTTAACTGCTGATGATGCTACGTCATCATTATTATCAAATTCTTGTCGATGTACTGGAACTATTGGTAGTATGGTAGTATCTTCAATCCTATCATCGCGGTCGTTGTTGGTCGGAATATTTTCAAGAGTTTCATAGGGTGGCGGTGGTATTCGATTAACAAAATCATCATCATCACCATCGTCGTAATCGTCGGTCATAGTTAGCGGTTGTATTTTATCAATTTGCGTTAGATTCGGATAGATTGACGCCGACGACGATATATTATTATAAGGTTGTTGTGGTATATAATATTCTTCGGGTAATGGAGGTGCCGACGACGACGACGTTAGATTCAAATCGGTCGTCGGTTTTATATATTTATAATTTTTAAGTAAATCGTCAAATTCTTCATAATCGTCGTCGTCGTCTCTCTTCGTACGTTTCAAATCATCATAATCGTACCACATATTATTATTATTGTCGACATCGGGTGATGGTAATTCCGTGTTCGTCGTCGTTTTATAGTTTTGTAATTGTTTAAGAATATCGTCCGCTTGTTTTATGACATTATTCGATGATGATGATGCGACGACGGGTAGTGGTGGACAATTACGTTTATGGTGTCTACGAAAAGCGTACATGAGGAGAACGGTAAGTAAGATGCAAACGACAAGAAACATAATCAAAGTAATCGCAACACTCATATCACCTGGCGATTGTGCAGCAGCCGTTAAAATCATCATGAGGTTGTTGGAAATTATAGGGTACAGACACCTACACTAAGTACTATATACTATTGAGGGTAAAAAAAAATACACAAAATAGGCTAAGATAATTTATTATTCATTTTCAAACATTTTTGCAGTCGTCTTAACTAAATCGTCAATATTATTCATATCGATCGCGTGTAAATTAATTTTCGAATCATTATCGTTGTCGTCGTCGGGATCGGTCAATTTGTATTTTTTCGTTGCCGGCATCATGGGATATTCTTCTTGGTGGTGCGATACTGCTGACGCTGTTGTAATATGATATTTGTGTGGGAATCGATCCTTGAGCACTAGAATAAAATTCTTTAGCATAATATCACGTACGTGGTCATCAGATAGGGCAACGCTGACATTAATGTGTACATGATTCTGGCGGATAGTCTCACGTATGAGATTATAAACAGTCTTGAAAAAGTTCAAATAGAACAAATAGAACGATGGCCGGTCGATAGATCGTTTTCGTTACATCCGATGGATTCAGATAGTAGAATATGTCCTGTCGCGATGCGTCCGCCACAGCCTGATAATATCTTTCCATGTAGGATTTCAATTCGGCCGATGGCGTACGCGTCGTATATTCGCGTTTTACTTTGACCGTTTGGATGAGCGAACGAAGATCAAGCGTATCGTAAACGTTGCGGAAAAAGTCACCAAATGCCCGATCGATATCCTTGATGGTCGTCAGATGTGTCTGCTTGAGAAAATAGTTAACCATCTCGCGCCATGCCGGCGGACCTCGTACATGCTGACCGTATTTGATGCGATCATTCTCCCAATTGTAATAGGTTTTCGTTTGTACGAAAATACATCGATCGTACAATTTCATTTCCATTTCGGTATGTGGGAAACGACTATTTAGTTCGCCCGAAAAATCCACTTCCATATTCTTCTTCGGATCGCGTACATTGAGAAAAATCGAATCGGTATCATAATAGTGAACGATACAATCGTGATTATTTGTGAGTAATTGCGCCGATCGTAATAATGGCGTTCGAATGAAACATGTGATGAGGGCGGCTAACGATGGCGCCAACGATCCAATACATCCATATATACTTGACACACGTGTTTTCTGTTGGCAATAGCGATTACTAAACTGCGTAAGAACGATTTGTACGCGTGCTATCATCGCATCAATCTCACTTTCGGCATCCTCGTGTTCAAATAAACGAGTCTCATTAATCGAACATATGCCATTCTCGAGCACGTCCAACCATTCATTTTCGAAACCAAATAATTTTTTTCTACCCATAGTCGTAGTCGTCGTTTTTGCATTATTATTAACGTTGCGTGTAAGTTTGATTGGTGGCAGTACGTCGAGATTCGTTAGAGTCATTGCCAATCGCTTTTCCGTATATGTAACAATCGATTCCTCCGTCGTCGTCGTCGTCGTCGTTGTCGTAGAAACGGTATTAGTAATTGGATTATGATCTTTAATAATAATACTATCACCAACAGCTGGTGACGATTCAATACTGTCTTCAATAATACTACCGACTTCGTCGTCGTCGTCGTCGTCGTTTTCAATAATACTACCGGCGTCGTCGTCTTTGTCACCGTCTTCAATAATACTACCGGCATCGTCATCGCCGTCTTCACTACCCATAGGTGATCCAATATCACCATCGGATTCACGTTGTTCATCTTCATTCTCATCATAGTCATCATCGGCGTCGGCTGCATCGTTTAATCGCATCTTATAATCTTGTCGTGTGTTGGCGAGATTTTGTAGGACGCCTTCGAGAATTTTACGACAAGCTTTCGTCTGTTCGCGATTCTCGTTGAGCGTTTTCAATATGACGGACATTACGCCAACGCGACCAAACCAAATGATCATTACCAATGACGAGCAGCGTTTCGCGAGTTCGTCTTGCGTGAAGGGAAACGGTCCGCCGCAAACCTTATCGAATTCAATGTACGAATTGATGAGTACACGTGTCTCGTACTTTGTCGCACCACAATGGGTCATGTAATCGTACGATGTAAATTCTTCGGGTCGACGAATATTTGGATAGAACGACGCGAGCACATTTGCCGGTATAATGCTTGCCGTTTCGTCGGAAATGTTCAAACGTTCGATCAACAGCGGATAGGCGATGCGATAGGCGTACGATTGTACATTGTTGGCGGAATAGGTACCGCGGCAGAAGTTCGCACCGCCCGGATCCTTGTTTTTCTTTTGGCTATTGGCCGCGTCGTTGTTTAAACCCTCTTCCAAATTGATACGATACTCGATCCAATCGTTCTTTCGTATCGGCAAGACCATCGTCGTCTCCGAATGTTTAAAGCAACCCATATAGTAACCGTGCTCCAAACCGATGATAAAACATTCATTAATGATACGAAACTGCATACGATTATAGTTTTTCGTAATCGCTGTAATGGCTATGCGACATTCGTGTGCGTACGAGATAAAATCACCAATGGCATCGGTCTTCCTTAGAATGTCGCTTACGAGTAACGTATCGTAATTGTTATAGTGTAGGGTGTCGCGTAACGATGGCCATTTATCGTTTTCGACATGTGGAAATAGACGATCGTGTCGCTTCATTCGATGAAATGTGTATCGTAAATCGACGGCACTCACGCCAGTCTTACTATCGCCCAAAAGATTTGTACTGACCGTACTCAGTTTATAGTCGCTATACTGGTAGAAGATCATACACATGCGAAACAAATCGACATGAATCTGATCGTAGCCGTAGCGAAAACCTTCATTGTAATGGAATCGTTCGACATTGATGTTGTAGAGCGTGCAGCGCATCATCAAGTATTTTATATCGTATCCGATTGAATTGTAACCGACGAGGTAATGTAATTGACCGTTCAATTGAAGTAGATTCATCGTCCGTACGAGTAGATCTCGTTCGCTGACGAACACTTCAATTTCATTACGTTCGACTTGTCTCGCAGGATCGTATTGCGGATAGTCATAGATCGTTAGCATCTTTCTTTTCAAACCGTCAATATCGCGCGTCTTTATCGGCACATAGACGAGCGTATATAGAATACGCGTATGTATATGATGTATCGAGACGGTAAAGAGGACGTCGTCAATGTCTTCGCCGGTCGGCACGCGATTCGGATCCGTTGAAACGGTTTCAATGTCGAATGTAATTATGGGAATTTCCGGTTCTCGATACGCATACACGTTCAGATGTTGATCGAACCATCGATAGATTACTTTCGGTACGGTAAATTCGCCGCCCGACTGTTCGTGTTTCTTACGACACAGTTCCATCGTGACGAGCCGATGAACGTCCCAATAATGCGGAATGAGTGCATATCGATAGGCGGTCGGTTCGCGTTTCAAGAATCGATGATACTTGATTGCATCTTCAAACGTGGGCGTTACAATCTTCACAACCGTACCGTGCATCTGCCAACGATCCATATTATAGAGTAGATCGTGTACGCTAAAAGTATTCGCCATGTACGTGAGGGTGGTGGGTTCGCAATGAAATCTCCCATTATAGAGACGAGCGGCAATTTTTAGCGTTTCTACGGACGACGAACAAACATAAAGTCCCGGCTCGATAGTCGTTCGCATATAAACGGCACGACCGAGTACGTCGCAACCGATTCCAATTAGATGGGAATCGACATCGACCCATTCCATTACGTAGGTAATATGTTGACGATCGGCCACCATATATTGACGACCAAGTTCCTCGACATTCGGTAGTTTCGTTTGGATGTTTTTCTTAAAATCGTTTCTTAGCTGTTGGTTAATATGAAATGGTACGCAGTTGTTATTGTTGAAATTTGACGACGCCGCCATTCTTACGTCGTTTAGTTTTAGGTTCTTTCGTCGTAGTCGTCGTCGCTTTCCTCTTTGGCGTGGTCGTGGTTATTGGAATACTACGTCTCGTCTTTTCTAATTTATGTTGTTCGATTTGATGTTGTTGAATAGCTTCATTGATCGGATCACGACATAGATAGTGAACGGTACTGCTGGCAACGTTTAAATTTCTCAACAAAATCTGATTTGCGACAACCGAAACGGATGTATGTATTCTTGTCGATAGATACGAATGCTGTGTACCGGCACTCAAATAACGTTCCGTTGCTAATTTATGATCATACTCAAATGGTACGATAATCTGTTGTATTGACGACGACGCTGCCGATCTCATAAAATCATCCAATGATGGTATATCGACAGTAGTAACTTGTTTCTCCTCTTGCTGACAATCCATTTTGGAGAACTTTGTTAATAACAATCATCTTTATAAGTAGGTAGAGACATAATATCTCTCTCTCCCCCATTATTTCACCCCCATTACATATAAGAATCTTGTAGACTGTACATTTACTATTCTTCCACCACCAACAACACTACAACCAACAAATGGATCAAACGGAACAATTAGTAGTAGAAGACGAAATAACAACCAACGACGACGACGAGGATTTGGATCGACAGAGAGCTGAACTTTTACAGAATCCGCCATATAGAAACCTTCGATGCAAATGTGAAATTGAACGTGGCGATTTGAAACGACTCGCATGCTTCAAGGATACCCTTCGTCAATTCTACGCTCAACGTAATCCGGACAATCAGGAGGCGCACATCACCTATAGCTGTCTATCGACATTGGAGGACGCTCGAAATATTCGCACCATTAAATTGGGTATCGATCATCCGAATACGTCGGTCGTCTTGGCCGAATCGGCAATATTACAATCGTTCTTCAAACGCTATTGCCAGACACATCCAACATTTAACGTCGAATTTAATTTCGGTGATCTCGCTCCAAATACATTTATTTTCAAATTACTGTAATAAATAATGTTATGGCAATTTAGCAACAACGATAAAGAACCAACCGACAATGAGGCGTCGAAAACACCACACAAAAATAAACGAGTGCGACGAACACCGCAGAAATTAAAACTCCAAAAGAAGAATAATTTTATACGACAAGCTAATTGTGTAAATTACCACGATGAAAATGCCAAAGTTGCATGGGATTCTTGTGACGATGACGACGACCCAAAGAATGATACAACAACGTTAAGTAAATTTATTCTTCAAAATGCTAAAAACACCGAACATATCAATAAAGATTATGTCGATTGTAGTACAACGTTAGATAAAGTTCTTGGTGGCGGCGACGATGACGATTCTCTTACAACTTTAAGTAAAATTCTTGAAAACGATAATATCAACGAGGAGGATAATAATACAACTTTGGGACATATTCTTAGTGGTGACGACGATAATGAGAATAGAATTGAAGAAATTATTGATCAATTTTTAAATAATACCAACAACGATGACAATAAGAAATCTACCTCAGCAGCCGCCGCCGACAATGAGGATGAAGATTTTTTCAACATTAACAAGAATAAACGCAGAAGGAGGACGACGAAGAAAATAATCAAGGACGATGAATTCGTACCGATATCTATTCTGAGCGGCACCCGTTTCAATATCGGTTCGACAAATATCTATGCGAATCGATCACTCTTCCAGACCGAATTACTCGACTATACGATACTATCGGATTTCGATTTGACCAAGTACATGCAATTCATGCCGAAACGCATAAAATCCCACATGAACGACCACTGGCGTTATCAGATTCATTTGGCGCCGAGTATAAATCCCGTCATTACCGAGAAAAAGCTTCGCGATCGCACTATCGGCGGCGAACTATTAGCCTATCAGTTTACGCAATGTTCGATTTGGGGCAACGATGCCGTCTACTATGGACTGCTGACGACGCTCGAGGAAAACTTGCAAGATATGCATTCGAAATGTCAAATAACTGCAACGAATGTATGGCCTCGAAAACTATACGTATACTTACGCTTCCATTGTATTTGCGATTGTGGTATGCGGATGACTAATACAGCAAATGACGTAATCATAACTTCTGATAATGCGCACCGCATCCTGGACGAGCATCCGCCGAGCTGCATTCGATGTTTTATCAAACGTCGCGATCTAGCTAGGGATACGTCTCACTGTCTTCAACTCTTACCATGGAAAGATGTAATATTGATGATGGGCGATATTGACGATGAAATATTAGAAAATGTAAAAGAGACTCGTTATTGTGAGGTATGTGCCCAATGCAGTCAATGTAAGAAGAGTCCGAAATTTTGTCGAGCGCATACACGATGTAATCATAAGCGAGGCCAGAGTTGTGCCAGTTTTGAAGATTACATAAAAAAGAATACCAACGTTCCTATCATTACATCGTGTAAACGTATCGCACAGCCTACTCCTAAATAAAAAAAAACACACACATATAGTAATAATTTTTTATTTATTTCCCCCATTAAAGTATACCAAAAAATGAGATTCAATAATTTTATATTATAAAAAAGTTAAGTTGATGGTGCAGGCAATGCATCGATAGGTGGTGAATTTTCGACGATCGACGACGAATCTTCGACGACTTTACCAGGATGATGAAGATCGATGATGGAAAAAGCTCGAAAAATCTTCTGATATAATTTCAATGGTTTATGTTGTTGTATATTTGGTGTTACGGTAATGATAGGATCAATCGTCGTCGTCGTAGTAGTGGTAGTGGTGATGATGATGTTTGAATTCTTAATGTATTTCATGTACTCCATCAGGAATGGTTTCTCCGCGCCTGGTTTTAGATATTTTAGTGGATCGATGGCCATGTCGATTTCTTCCTTGGTTTTATAGAGATTTGTATCGAGAGGAGTTTTATCAAGTCCGGCAATGGCATCATCGAGAGCGCGCTGCTGTTGATTACGTTCGTTTTCCGAACGCACAACTGTCATTATAATAGCGATCACTATTCCAATGGCGATGAATAGAAGTCTTCTACATATAACCTTACCAATATCGGAACAGCAGCCCATACAGAAATCATTGCAATCGAATGTCGTGGGAGCTGGCGGCGGCATATAACCCAAGTCTGGATGAATTAACCTCGCACGGTTGTCGGATCGCGGCGGCGCCGATGACATTTTTACGAAGACTGTGTGTTCGTTCGATCTTCTACGAGTTTGGTTATTGCGCACGCGTCTGTACTTGCGGAGATGGTCGTCGGGTCGTAGTATTAGCGTTGCTGCAGATATATTATTATTGAGAAGTGTAGATAGGTAAGTAAAAACTTGATGGTATCGAACAAACTACTCAGATACGATAGCAACTCTCAACTAACTTTGAATTTGTGAATCGGTCGCATTTTATTTGAAAAAAAAAATCAAGTCAAATTCAGTCAAAGTAGTTTCGTCGTCGTCGTCGTCGTCGTACGGGTATCGTCGTCGAGTGGCCTGTATGTGATGTGTGTGTGTGTTGTCTTTTTTAGATTTTTAGCAGTCTGTCAGATACAAGCGTATTGTAAATTACAAACTAAACTATATAGAAAAAAAAAACTGAGTACGTTACCAAAAGAAGGCTAAGTTATCACAATATTATTTGAAATTAAATATATAAATAATATATATATATATATAAAGGGAGTGAATTCTCGCAGAAATCTGCATACATTAATATGAACATTGGAAATAGTTAATACAAGATGGCGGTAGTTTTTGAACTTAAAAACTACCGCCATCTTGTATTAACTATTTCCAATGTTTATATATATATATATATATATATATATATATATATATATATATATATATATATATATATATATATATATATATATATATATATATATATATATATATATATATATATCTCGACTACTTTTGGTATATGATTAAAAGCTACTTTGAAATGTTTTCGAGCTAAGGGCGCCCGTTCTAATTCTCTCTCATATAAACGCGTTTGGACAGTGATGTACATTGATCTACTATTAATATAACTAATAGAATAGGAACGTTGTTTAGTAGGCATCATCATCTTAGTATAAGCATCTTCCTTAAAAGTTCTCTTGCTGCAATAAGTTGAACTACGTTTCCGTTTCTTAGTCTGTAATAGTTCATCGATATCATCATCGTAATCGTTGTCTTGTATCAATGATGGTGGTGGCGATGATATTTTCGTTTTCTTTCGAGATTTCTTGACAACGTCGTCGTTGGTCGTCAATCTTTTACTCGATTTCTTTATTGGTGTTGGTATTGGTGGTGCTATAACTACTGCTGCTGCCGGTATCGTCATCGGTTTTGTTATTGTTATCGACGTCGGTTCTTTTATTATTGTCGTCGTCGTCGTTGGTTTTTCTTCAACGACTACTGCTTCTGGTTTTTCTTCAACGACTACGACTACTGCTTCTGCTTCTGTTACTTTCGGTGGTGGTTCTATGATGGTAGTTTCGATAACTTCTTTCTTTGTCATAGATAAGTCCAGAGCTGTAGCTTTTGTAATCGGTGTAAACGGTGACCATGATGGTGAAGAACGAATCATAAATGGTTGATGAATTATAGCTGGCAAATTGTGATGTCGTTGTAGATATGGCGGTTCTATAACGGTCGACGACATAACTGTAATAAGAGAAAAAAAAGAACCACTAATAACAATAATATATATATATATATATATATATATATATATATATATATCTCGACTACTTTTGGTATATGATTAAAAGCTACTTTGAAATGTTTTCGAGCTAAGGGCGCCCGTTCTAATTCTCTCTCATATAAACGCGTTTGGACAGTGATGTACATTGATCTACTATTAATATAACTAATAGAATAGGAACGTTGTTTAGTAGGCATCATCATCTTAGTATAAGCATCTTCCTTAAAAGTTCTCTTGCTGCAATAAGTTGAACTACGTTTCCGTTTCTTAGTCTGTAATAGTTCATCGATATCATCATCGTAATCGTTGTCTTGTATCAATGATGGTGGTGGCGATGATATTTTCGTTTTCTTTCGAGATTTCTTGACAACGTCGTCGTTGGTCGTCAATCTTTTACTCGATTTCTTTATTGGTGTTGGTATTGGTGGTGCTATAACTACTGCTGCTGCCGGTATCGTCATCGGTTTTGTTATTGTTATCGACGTCGGTTCTTTTATTATTGTCGTCGTCGTCGTTGGTTTTTCTTCAACGACTACTGCTTCTGGTTTTTCTTCAACGACTACGACTACTGCTTCTGCTTCTGTTACTTTCGGTGGTGGTTCTATGATGGTAGTTTCGATAACTTCTTTCTTTGTCATAGATAAGTCCAGAGCTGTAGCTTTTGTAATCGGTGTAAACGGTGACCATGATGGTGAAGAACGAATCATAAATGGTTGATGAATTATAGCTGGCAAATTGTGATGTCGTTGTAGATATGGCGGTTCTATAACGGTCGACGACATAACTGTAATAAGAGAAAAAAAAGAACCACTAATAACGATATCTGATTCATAATACGCGCAAAAATGAAAAATAAATGATACAGACCTGGTGTTTGAATGCATTCACTTGTATTCGTCGACATGAAATATCTTGGAATCGGTCGGATAGGCATCATTTTCGACGATGACGATGCTGTATTCGAAATGGAGGTAATATAGGTCTGCGTAGTTGATGTCGTATAATTATTGGAACTGCTGCTGCTGCTGGTAAATGTTGGCGATATGGATTTTAATAATCTTCGTTTCTTTAAGTTTGGGTACGTTTTGGGAACTGCGACAAAGGCCAACGACGGTACTTCTGCGTTATTGTTAGTGTTGGTATCGCAGGCCGCGCCAACATGGTTTCGCGTCGAGAACATAGTCTATACTGGCTTCGATTGGGACGATGCGTGTATTTGCTGCGACCGGTGGCGACGACGACGACGACGCTGCTGCTGATAGTGTGCAACTTTGTATTATGTAAAAAACAGCGCACTGACTGTGACTCAGACTACTGGTTGTGGTGTTTCTCGGTATTGGGAATGTGTATTTGTAGTTTTCGTTACTGGTGTGGTGGGGCGGTAAAAACAATTGAATCTAACGATGGCGTCGTCCCATAGGCTACTGTTTTGATAGATAGAGAGAGAGTAGTGGAATACTATATTATATTATATTATTTCGAAAACTCTTCTCTCTTTCGCGTGCATAATGTAAACGTATATCTTGTTCTCACTCGTTCGTATATTTATGTATTGACGTAAATGCGAGAGTGTGGTAAAAATAATTTCTCTCTCTTTTCAAAGTGTGTGTGTGTGTGTACATAAATAAGTTTTGTATGTATGTATCTGTCTCGACGACAACAAAGTATGTATGTCGAAATACTTACCACCACTTTCACATGTTATTATCTCTCTATCTCTATCTCTTCACTTAACTTACCGTATCGCTCATTCTGTATTTTGAAGGAACTAATATGGACTCTATTAGGATAAGATAGGATTATCTCAAATAAACAACAAATAAACAACATCATGTTTGTGGAAACGTATTTAATAAAAAATATAGGACACTTATTATCAAATATATATATACAATTTATATAACTAATATCACAGAGTTTAATGAATAATATGACAATCAACATGAGACCTAAAAAATAATAAAAATACTATAACCTACTTTCTTCGTCCATACTGACAGGATTATTTAACAACGATTCAAGATTTGTTACCGCTATACTAGTTTCCGTCATTTGAGCAGATTCTTCTTCAGCCGTATTAATTCTAAGAGGATTAGCGGTAGCAGTATTTTCATCTTCATCGTTGTCAAGGGATGGCAAAGGTTGTTCTGTCGCAATTCGTTTGGCGGAAATATTCGACGATGGTGTAAATTTACGCTTCAATACAGACCGTGCTTCATTTATACACAACTCTTGTCCTGATAAATTTGCCATCGAACTAGAGAGCATCTTCTGGATGGGTGCATGTCTGACACGGTCGTATTTGGGCTTATTTCCACCTTTGCCTTTTGGTTTCGATGATGATGGTTTCTTTTTCTCCTCGACAGGAATAATTTGCTTCTTAGGTGGTTGTTGAACTTTTCGTTTCTTGGGCGTTGTCATAGGACTGGGCGATGGGATCTCCTCTTCCGTCGTGAGATGAGCGGCACCTTCGGTCGCCAGATCGCTAAAGGGACGTTTCTTCGTTGTCGGTCTCGATGGTGCCGCCGGAGGAGCCATCGATCGAATAATTTTTTTATCGGGTGTAAATATCGGCTCTTGAATGGGTAAAATATTTAACCGTTTCGGCGGCGATGACGACTTCTTTCGCGGAGACTTTGTTGGCGGCGGTGGCATAATTGGTGTTGATGATGTCGAAATAATTGTTGAAGTAGATGGAGGAGTTGATGATGGTGTCGTAGGATGTTCAGTAGTAGGAATTATTACAACTGGAGTCGTAGTAGTAGTAGTAGTAATTGCAATAGGAACTATTGGAGTTTTAGGAGTCTTGGTAGGTTCAGGAGAAATAATAGTCTTGGTAGGTTCAGGAGGACTTTTAGGAGAAATAATAGTCTTGGTATGTTCAGGAGGAGTTTTAGGAGAAATAATAGTCTTGGTATGTTCAGGAGGAGTTTTAGGAGAAATAATAGTCTTGGTAGGTTCAGGAGTTCTAGGAGAAATAATAGTTTTGGTAGGTTCAAATTCTGTCGTCTGATGATGATGATGATGTGTTGTAGATTTTTCAGCAGTATCTTCATCTTCCGAATCACTATCACTACCACTGCTGCTACTACTGCTCTCCTCCGATGAAGATGATTCGCTAGCATGGTCGTTAATGAATTCGGGTGTTTTAAATGACGTAGTCGGAGGCGTCGCCGCCACAACGGTAGCTGTAGGTGGTTTCTTGGGTGGGTTTTTCTTCTTCTTCTCTACTATCACAACAGGTATTACGGGTTCTTCAATTGGTTGTTGTACTGTCGTCGTCGTCGTCGTCTGTTTCTTAACTCGCCTTTTGATTGGTGTTGGTGGAATGTATTTTATGTACTTTTGTGGTTTGTACGGACTATCGGCGTTCTTGGGATTCGTTAGATGTTTGAGAATGGCGGGTATTTCCTTTTTTGTGACAGCAGGCACGAGAATATCCTGCACATCGGGCTGAATCTTTGCACGTTCCTCCTCATTTGTGGTAAATTGTTGTTGTGCGTACAAAAATTTACCTTGACGTTCAAATTTAGCCCGGATATCTCGCGTCTCCATCTCGTGTTCGACGCTGGCGACGACACCACCTATCTGTAGGAGAAGGCGACTGGTGATAGCATAGTTCCGGTAGGTTGCCTCCTCGGTCGGATCGTTCAAGAGTTTGAATCGCGAGGCATGACTTGCTTCGAACCCTTGTATAATGGCGGCAAATATCGACCTTTGACATAACTACGATTACCTTCGTCGTCGTATTCGAAGGCAATCGGACCCACCCATCGAGCACGGTTGCGATTTTTAATTTGCTCGATAAACGTATCGCCCGTCTCGTTGGGTTCGCAATCGACAGGCCATTTCGTTTCGTCATTTAAGATGGCGTACATTGCAGGCAGGAGTTGAAAAAGATTTTTGGAATTAACGGCTGATTCACACCCTCTTGATAGCCGACAATATCCTCCTTGTCCCAATACTCCAATACGCAGATTCGACGCGCTACTCCCCGATTATAGCCATCGCTATTGTCGACGGTCGGCATCTTTTGTAAACGCTTATTGTGTAGCGTCCATTTTTGATGGGAAGATTGTAGGGGTTCTCCATCATGAACGCTTTGTATATTTGCTTCGATTTGGACGAGACGTGTGGCTCCTTGTCTTTTTTCGATCTCTTCGCTTTTTTTGGTTTTGGCTTAGGGACGGTCGTAGTAGTCGTAGTAGTAGTCGTCGGTTCGTCATCAACATATTCATCATCTGCATCCTGATGGTCGTCTTCGTCTGTTTCATTGACATCATCCTCGATTTCGTTGTCGTCGGCATCGGAATCGAGTAAATTTTGTTCGTAGAATTCTTCGATAGTTGGTGTTTGTTCGACCTTCTTTTGCGGGTATGGCGATGTTCGATAAGCAGCGACGATGTTTTTGGATTTCTTCATATCACTAAACCCGGCATGAACGTATTTCAATTCATCCTTATGGAGGGGGTGTTTATCGACGGTAGTGTATATGTTATCAATGGCCTGCTCGAATCGAACGCCCTCCGCGTATAATTCTCGAATTATGTATGTTGTAGAAATCTCCAGATTCCGAAGTTCCTCCGATCTACTTAACCGTTCGACTACTTCTCCTACGTCTTGTTCGTCCTCCTCGTCGCCGAAATATGCTAGATATATGGTCGTGATTTGTAAACCATCTTCTTTGACAATCATCGATATTGCACCCGATTCCAAGACCGTTACATCGCAATCAATACGAAAGGCGCTATTTTTCGAATCGCTAACGGTCTTCATTGGAATCAGTGCGGACGCGTGCAATATCCTCGAATAGATGTTATCGGTTTTGGTTTTCCTCTTACTAGGTCCGCTAACTTTATGATCATCGTCATCGGAATCGGTGGTGTCATCGGAAGATGTTGGTGATGATGGCTGACGACGAGGACACGGACCCTGATCGTAATTTGGGTTCTTGTCGAAATCGTCGGCGAGCAACTCATGAAAGTCGTCCGACGTGGTGATCTCACCTTTTGCATACGCCTCGCAGACCGTGTGAATTTTTTTGCTAAAATAATCTCGGCGCTCGTCATCATGCATATCCGACACATTATTGGAGTTATCAAACGAACCGGAGATATTCGTGAAGACTCAAATTTTGCTATCGGTTGCAAAATTCGAGAGCGCCTTGATCAAATCCTTTATAAACTCGATGCGCCCCAATTCACGTTTGGTGTAACGTTGCTCCAACTGCAGAGTTTTGCATCATCTCGTCTGTGCGGTGACGCTCGCATATACTTTGTCCTTTTCGGCCACGAGTACCGGAACGATGGCCGATTTGATAAGTAGTTCGAACTCTTCCGCTAATTCCGATAAGCAATTGCAATTTGCGCCTTTGAGGAGATCGCCAAAGTAGCATAGACACTCTCCTCCTTGAGATGGTTATATCTGTTATTTAGGTAACAGGTGAAATTGTATTGTACTAGTATTATGGTCGCCAACGTATATTCACATTTATAATGATGAATTTTGAGCAAATAGAAGAGGTAATTGATAACGGCCCTGGTATCCTCATCCATATACTCTTCGAGGTCATTATAATGTGTTTTGATATAGTGAAGACATTCACGTGAGATTTTGTTATTGTTCTTCTTGAAATTGCATAAAACAATTAGATTAAAAATCAATCGACGATCCGTTTGCAATTTATCCATCTCTGACGTTACATCCTCGCCGCGCTTCTTACTCTTGCGTGCCATGGATGAACGTTTCTCTAACGCGATGACCATCTCCTGAACGATATAACGTAATCTATTTTTTGGCACGACGCGATCCATCTCTGGATCGTAGTCGACGAGATCGGTTGTCGACTTGTGCCAATAGATACACGTCAATACTTCAATTTCCCCCATCGCAAAATGATAGCGTTTCGATGGGGCTGTTAGAATATCATCACTTTTATCGGAATTAGCGTCGTCGTTGTCCTCTGGTTGGCTGTCGTACGCTCTTTGCATGGCGTCCTCGTCGTATTGATTGAGATCTTTGAAGTCTGCATTGGTGAGGCGTGCATTCTTCTTGATCTAACTCTTCTCAATAATCGCGTAGACGCTCTTCGCAATATGAACAGCGGCCGGAACCATTTGCTGAAAATGATAGTAGGGCGCGCATATTGACGCCGTACTGCGTTTGGGCCAATTCCATCTTATGAATATTGGGAATACCTGCCTCCTGTAGCACCTTCATGAGCGAATAGAGCGTACTAAATTCGGCTTAGACAATGGTGTTCGAATCGGGTCGTCTACTTACGTCGTCCGCCGCCGCGCCGCCAATGGTCACTTTTGGAATCGGGCTCGATTTCATGGTGGACTTGTAACCGGAATGAATCGGCGGTCATTCTGTCTGTGAAGCTCGGACAGTCCGCACGCGCGCCAAATCGCTCCGCGAATTTTTCGTGTGTTTCAGCGTTTTAGCTACTTGTGCGAACCCCTTACCACTGCTAGTGTGTTTATCTGTGTGTTAACACAATCTTTGGGGCTTTAGGTGAGTTTATTACTCAATTTTTCCGCTTTCGAAAAACCTAACCCTACTTTTTACCGCGTGTTTTTCCGGTACCATCTTTTGGAGCGGAGACCGCCGGGATGAGCGCCGATTCCGGCGCGGTAACGCCTAGGGAGGATGGGCGACCGGCCACTGGGAGCCGCGACGAGGGTGAATTCACTCAAGTGCGCCCCAAGAGGAACCGTCGCCGCCGTCCCTGGCCCGATGCAAGGAGGCGTCAGGATGCGGCCAGTAGGACCGACACCGCCCCAGCACAGCCCTCTACCTCGACGTCCGGCCAAAGTGGCCAACCTGCTCCGGGACAATCCCGTTCGAGCACGACGTGGACCAACAAGTCCCACATAGGACCGAGGCCCAAGGGCAACTTGCGACAGGAACGTCGAAACGAACCTCGACGTCCTGGTAACTACGCAAGACCCGCTCATCACGGTGGCGAGAGTCTGACCGGTTCCAGGACGGCGAGGGATACCACGTCCAAGCGACCACGACCCGTTGCGTCCACCGATCCTTCCCCAAGGATCAATAAATGGGCCAGGCAGGGTACTGCGGCTAACGTTAGCCGATTTTCCTACAAGGAGGCGACTACCAGCCACCTCCGAGTAGCTATCATAGACGGCAGCAACTCCTTGGGCAAGCTCAAGGAGTCTGACTACGCCATCCTCAAGGCTGACCTTCTGGACTTAGTGTTCCAAGAAGTCATGAAGCCGGCGCCCAACTTCATACCACATTTCGCCACGATTAATTTCAGGGGCGAGATGATGCGAATCCACTGCGAATGCTCGGACTCGCTGGAGTGGCTGAAGAGTCACCCTCAGAATAGTCAAGGAGGACGACTTGCCGAGGCTGTCCAGAGTTCAAATCTGGGCTCCGCTAAGTTCCGGCATTGCCAAATTCACCTCCTTGGAACTTCTGATACGGGGCATTGCCGTACAGAACACACACCTGGACATTCCCGGTTGGTGCCTCTTGCACTACGAGGAGAAGCCAGATGGCCGACTCCTGGTTTTCGGAGTGGGGAAAAAGGACACCGACTGGCTAAGGGCAAATGAAGGTAAGCTTTGGTTTCTACTAAAGCCACTCAGAGCCCGTGTTTCTAGGTGGCAAGATCCCGATACCACGGCTGACAACACAGCGCCAGCTGCTGATTCCTGTGCCACACCTACAACAGTGGCGACAGTCAATACACCGACAGAAATGGACACCTTAGAGTCCTCCGTCGCCGGACCCAGTTCCAGGCTTGACGTCCCCTCTGTCGATGCCCCAAAGGAGGCCACCACATCACAGTTGGATGCGCCCCTTGACTACGTTGAGTCACCGACTCCGAGCCCAGCAGACCCTTCTGAGCAGCAGGCCTAACCGTCAAAGTGAGGCAAATCTTTAACGGAGGTACCCCAAGGAGGGACGGCACCTTGAGGGCAGTACAATGTAACCTCCATCATAGTCGTGCAGCGTCGGCTACTTTATGCAGGCACCTCGACATGATGAAGAATACCATAGCTCTGATCCAGGAGCCTTGGACTGCAAGGTCCAAGGTTCTGGGTCTTTGTGGACTTACCGGCTCTATTTTTAGTTGCGACGGACACATCAGACCCAGGACAGCCATCTATGTTCCGAGGCAGTTCAACGCCCACCTGCTCCCGCAGCACACAGATGGAGATACAACCACCGTTAGGCTGCATTGGTCAGAGGATGGCAGACCCCAGGACCTAGTGCTGGCTTCTGTGTACCTCCCGATCGAGGACCTCCCACCATCGCGAGGTATGATCAGTCTGGTGGAAACCTGCGCCCTCAAGGGCTGGCAGCTCGTGATTGCCTGCGATGCTAATGCACACTCCACATCCTGGGGGAGCATCGCGGACAATTATAGAGGCATCAGGCTGCTCGATTTCATTTCCAGCAGTAACCTAGAGATAGCTAATCTGGGCACGACTCCTACATTCGTGAATGCACGGAGCCAGACTGTGATTGACATCACACTAACCAGCCCAGGCATCTCACATTTAGTCCAAAACTGGGCAGTGTCGGAAGAGGTTTCCATGTCCGACCACAGATGGATTACCTTTGACCTTGGCTCATGCAAGGTTAGTCATAGATTGGCGAGGGACGCCAGAAGGACCGATGTCAACACCTACCGTGGACACCTTTCTGGTGAGTTGCACAATCTAACTATATCTTGTCCCCAGGACATCAAACAACTGGAGCAATATTTATCCTCCATTAGCAACGCCCTCATACGGTCATACAAGAGGGCCTGTCCGTTAAGGAAGGTGGCCGGGCCCGGGCACGCCACTCCATGGTGGTGCCCGGAGCTTGCACTCCTTAGGGCCCAGACCAGAAGGGCGTACAATAAAGCTAAACGCTCTAAGACCAACGAGGACTGGACCTCCTACAAGGTCAACCTCTCGACGTACAAACACACAATCCGTCAACGACAGAGGAAGTCATGGCGGAGCTTTTGTGAGGATATCGAGAGCGTCACCGAGGTCTCTCGGTTAAAAAAACTCATCTCTGCCGGTCCCAAACGAGAGATAGGAATACTACGAAGGGGAGATGGGAGCTATACCAACAACCCCTCCGAAAGCTTACAACTACTAATGGATATTCACTTTCCAGGTTCAGTGGCAGCTTCCCCTACCTCCACCTCTGTTCGAGAGGAGGATGGGAATACTCCGACCGAGGAGGATTGGCTGATTGCTTCTCAGATCAGCAAACTGGACAGAATCAGGTGGGCAATCAAAAGTTTCTCGCCATTCAAGTCACCAGGACCTGACGGAGTCATCCCTGCCCTACTCCTGTGGGGTCTGGATATGATCGCACCGCACCTGGAAGGTCTCTTCCAGGCGTGCCTTGCACTCCAGTACATCCCTGTACGCTGGCGGGAGGTTACGGTCACCTTCATCCCCAAGCCAGGCAGACAGGATTACTCCATTCCAAGGTCTTACCGTCCAATCAGTCTTTCATCCTTCTTCGTGAAGTCCATAGAGAGACTGTGCGATCGATTCATCAGGGACACTGCGCTCATTACAGAGCCACTGCACCCACAACAGCATGCGTACACCCAGGGCAGATCCACGGACACAGCGCTGCACAGCGTTGTCAGCTATATCGAAAGATCTTTTGACGCTAAGCAGTCAACCCTGGGCGTATTCATTGATATCGAAGGAGCTTTCGACCGTACAACCTTCAGAAGCATCAACGGAGCCCTTTCCGCGCGTGGGGTACCGGTTGTGGTAAGAGGTTGGATCAATTGTATGCTTAGACAGCGTGTAGTGAATCTAAGAGTGGGCGAGGCCACTCTCCGGGGGAAGGTTGCGGGTGGTTGCCCACAGGGCGGAGTTCTTTCTCCACTACTGTGGAACCTCACGCTGGACAGCCTTCTCCGACGGCTCCACGATCTTCACTACCACACAACTGGCTATGCTGACGACCTCGTCATCCTCGTTAGAGGCAATCACTTTGACACCCTCTCCGATAGGATGCAGGAAGCACTCAATGCTGTCAAAACATGGTGCGCAGAACACTCCCTGTCGGTCAACCCGGCCAAGACAGAGATGGTGCTCTTCACGAGAAACCGGAATCCCGGAAACTTCAGGCTGCCAAAGCTCTGTAATACAACACTGCGGCTGTCTGATGAAGTAAAATACCTTGGTATTATCTTTGACAGAAAGCTGCTATGGAATAACCATTTAACCAATAGAGTTAAAAAGGCATGCATTGCTTTCGGTCAGTGTAGGAGAGCCATGGGACGTACATGGGGCCTCTCACCTAAGCTCACGCTCTGGATCTACACGGCAGTTATCAGACCCATGCTCACATACGGAGCGGTGGCATGGTGGCCCAGAGTCAAGCTGGCCTCCACGATCACCAAACTGAATCGCATTCAAAGAATGGCTTGCCTAAGCGTCACGGGCGCAATGAATTCAACCCCTACTGTAGCGATGGAAAACATGCTGTACCTGCCACCCCTTGACATCTTCGTAGAAGAAGTGGCCCTAGCAACTTTATCCAGACTCCGCACAGTGGGGTACTCCTGGGACAGACATGTTGGTGGCAAGAGGATCGAACTATGGAGGAAGGTCGCCAAGGGTAAGCCCTTTTTGGAGTGTCCTACAGATTACATCCCACCCCACTATGTTTTCAGGAAACCATATCTAACCCACAACACAGCCCTTGAGGCTGATCTCAGTAGAAGCCTAAAGATCTACACGGATGGCTCTAAAAGACCGAACGGTACAGGCGCTGGCATCTTCTCGCACGACTTCCAGGCTCGCCGGTCGATCCCGCTTGGTAAATTCCCTTCTGTCACACAGGCGGAACTTTTCGCCATCAAAACAGCCTCAGACATCATTAGTCAATCTAACAAGTCAGGCAAAAACATAGTGATATTCACTGACAGTAGGCAGTCCATCCTGGCCCTCGAACGGTGTCGTTTCACATCGGGGCTCGTACTGGACTGCCACAACTCCCTGGTGGAGGCTACCAGGAGAAATACCATCACCATCAGCTGGATAAAAGGGCACTCTAAAAACAATGGAGGCAATCGGTGCGCTGACAGATTAGCACGAAGAGCTGCTGGTCACACAGCCATTGCACCGGAACCCATCATCCTTCCCTCAAACACTGCCCTAAGGAACATGGTGAAGGACATTACCCACAGCAGTTTCACTCACAGGTGGGACACCACGCCAGGCTGTTGGTTGGCCAAGGAGACTCTCAGGTATCCATCCACAACGTTAGCCAGGAAATTCTCTGAACTGACCAGAGGTAAGCTCCGGCTTATTACTGGACTACTCACTGGTCACTGTAAAGTACGGAAGCATATGTTCAATATGCGACTGACTGACACGTCCACCTGCCGAGCTTGTTCGCAGGAAGATGAGACGGTAAGACACATACTGTGCGAATGCCCCGCCCTAGAAGACCATAGGGTAAGTGCTCTTGGGGACCCATGGCCTACCATGGACAGTATTCGTAATGCTCCTCTACCGTGCCTCGTAGCCTTTGCCCAGAGCCTGGGATGGCTTACGAGTCCAGAGTGAGCATAAGAGGTCTGCACAAAGGGCCCAGTGGGGCCTAGGTGCTTTGGGCCTTCCCAGCCTCTAAAACCTACATACATACATGAATCGGCGGTGGCAATAATGGTATTTTAGGCTTCTTGATGTCCTGTGGCACGTCAATGTTCACCTTCGTGTTCTTAGGCATCATGTTGTCGTCGGATAATATATAGCGCGTCTGTCTAACGGTCTCGCGCGAACGCAACTCACGATTCCCGGCAGGCAACGCCGTTATTATATCCATTATGTCATCTGAATATTGGGCGGCTATTGGAACACGAAGGTCGTCGACGTGCTGGTAGGCATTAGCGAGACGACGTAACCGGAATTGATTGTCTCTCGAATTGAAATTACTATTCGGATTGCATACGATAACATCATCGATCGCGGTCTCGTCGCTCTCGCTATCATTCTAGTCATCGTCGTCGGCTGCTACTTCCTCTACCATATCGGTATCGTCATTGGAGGCGATTGGATCCTCGTCGGCATCGGATAGAAACGCCAAACATCGAGATCTTGTTGCAGCGCTATCGGTGACAGCGATATTGGTGACGGTGACGGCGCTCGTTCCAAAGTCAGCGTCGTCGGCTTCGTCATATTCCATATTATAGTCCTTTTTGCATAATACATCAAGGGGAATATCTTCTTCACTATCGCTACTTGAACCCGACGACGATGATGAACGACGAGGACGAATAATTATCGGAAGTCTTGTTAGACTAACATACGGTACTTCTCGTAATTTTTCATCTATATTTAAGATATTAACTCTCACATTGCTTAATATTTTGATATTCTTAGATCCTTTAGTGCCTCGCTGCGTTTTTTCTTCTTCTTGGTCGGCATTATTGTCGTCATCGTTGTCGTCTTCCTCACTACTACTACTACTCAAGTTCGGCGCTTGTTGCTGCACCATCAAATTGATATTTTTACGTGGCGCAATCAAAGATCTCTTATTGATATTTTTACATGGCGCATTCAAAGATCTCTTATAAGATGTTGTTGGTTCGTCGCTGGTGGAAGATTTATCATCTGCGAATCGGAATGTAGTAGTCGTCGAATGTTGAAGAGATTTCAATGGAACACTCTTTTGATGTAGCTGATCAAATATACGAGGTGGATTAGCATCATCGTCAATCTTTTCAACGAAATCATAACGAGGAGCCTTGCCGGCAATCGGACGTCTATATACGGGTTCTTCTCCTTCGGACGACATGGGAGTAGTAACTGATGATGGTTGTTCAATGACTGTCAGCGGCGATGGTGGTGTATAAGCCATCGGGCTATGAGCTATTATCGCAACCGGTTCTTGTATTGAAGATGGTGTAAAAGCTCCATCTTCAATTACTGGAGCGGCGGCGGCGGAGACAACGACAGGATTATTACTGTTTAGGGCTGTAATATCGACAGTAGAAGTAGTAGTAGTAGCCGTAGGAGGGATATTTTCCTTGATCATCTGATCGAGAAGTTTGTTGGCGGCATCTTCGTCATTATTGATTTCGGATTCATCATTTTCGGGAATAGACAATTCCCATGCACTATCAGCCATCGTCGGTTGTAAGACAACCACCGATTCCATATCGGCGTTGTATGGTGACATTTCCTGTTCTGGTTGAGACGTCATTTGATATGGTGCTGAGAAATTTTGATGTAACGTCGTCGTCGTATAAAGATGCTGAAGGTACTGTTGTTGTTGAGACGTGTATGATGATTGCGTCTGTTGGGCGTTATGGATTATTTGGTCTCGGCTGTTATTGATTATTTGATCTCGGCTCAGGTGTTGATGATGGTCTCGGCTCATGTGTTGATGATACTGTTGTTGCTGTTGTTGGGTCACTTCTAGTGGTGGTGGAAGATTGTCGAAAAAATCGACGAGTTCAGGTGGCGGGTTCTGACACTGGTATTGAGGAGGATATGTAGCATAAACTACCGGATGACTCTTCCTAGTGACGAGCGGCGCTTCTGCTTCGTATCCGTTACTATCGTATGATCTGTAAAAAGAAATAAAACACATTAATATCGAGCGAGCAATATCTTACGATACAATAACAAACCAAAACCAATATCTTACGATACAATAACAAACCAAAACCATCACCACCATGCTACACATCAAGTACAACAAACACCATGCCATGCGAGTTGCGTGAGGTACGGGAATTTGGTGAGGGGATATAATAATATAGACAAGACACGACCAATTATTTCAAATATACATTTACTTTCAAATAAGGTGATATACAATAATATACAAGTAATATATACGAAATATATAAATAATATATACGAATAGATATAAAGTGTTAGAGAAAAAAGCATGCGCCCATAACCGGTCTTTATATTATATTAAATTCAGTACCATATGTCTTGTAGTACATCAACTCTGTATCATTCAAGCGAGTACGAGGGTTGACAGTAGTGGGAAGATTGTCGGTATTATGTCGTAAAATCCTGATATCATCGTCATCGTCTTCAAGTTCCGTTTCAGCTTCGTTGATGATGATCCCGTCGTCAGCGTCTTCCACATCAGAGATAGGAGATAGCAATAGTCGAACTCGCTTGGTGATTACCTCGTCGTCGGTAGATGTTGTATGTCGTCGTCGTCGCCGCTTCAAATCGCTCGGAACGTCATTGCTATCGCTATATAGTAGAAGATTGCCGTCGGCAGCATGGTCATCGGTTGTAATTCTATGAACATCATCATTGTCATCGGTTAGGCTGGTATTAATCTCATAGTAGTCGTCGGTTAGATTGTCGTCGGCATGATGGTCGTCGGTCAATGTGTTAGGTTCATCGTCGTCGGCATGATGGTCGTCGGTCAAAGTGTTAGGTTCATCGTCGTCGGCTACATTGTCGTCGGTAAAAACACTTCGTCGTCGGCTACATTGTCGTCGGTAGGATCGGCGATGACGATATTATCTCTTGGCTCGACGACTGATGGCTTATCGGCGACGAACTCGGCGGCGATATCACTCTCAAATTGGACTATTTCCTCCAAAGTAGGACCAATGATTATTGGCGTCTTGACGATTTTCACTGTTGGTGTTCGTTTCTTGATGACGGTCAATGTCGGCTTCCTCACTTTTCTCTCCTTGGTGACTGTTACCGTTGGTACTTTTCGTTTCACGATCGTCACCGTCGGCTGCTGCTTCTTCACGGGTTTTGGTTTAACGAGCGTCTCAAGTCGATCGCTAGCAATGGCATCGGTAAATGCAATCAGATTATAATCAACTTCTTCATCATCGGATGATTCGTCGAGTTCTGAACGATATGATTCGTCTGTTAAGCAGCAGCTAGAATAACCATTGACATCATAATTGGAATCATAGGATCTTTCGGATCTGTCGTCATCCTCGGCATTGGATTTGTTATCGGTTAAGTTATCGTCATCCTCGGCATTGGATTTGTCGGTTAAGTTATCGTCGTCGTCGTCGTCTTCGGATTCGTCGTCATTACAAGAAATTGTATGATAGGTGATGATCCAACGTCGTCGCCCAGATGATGGTCGTCGGAGGAATCAGATGTTGATGTTGTTGGAGATGGTGAACGAGGAGAATCATCAACTCCAAATGGAGATGGTGAACGAGGAGAATCATCAAATCCAAGTTCAATTTTGAAGTAGCAATGCTGTTGTCCAACACTTTAATATAATAACACAATGTGTGTTAGAGCTAAAAATCATCCGTGGGTGTGTGTGTGGTCTTAACAATATAGGCACTCAAGAAACACCAAAAAAAATTCAAAGTATTTACCTCATTTGGATGGTATGATGGAATTGTGGTATATCTGACATCTTAATGCGCGTGCGTATTTTGATTCCTGCTGCTGATATAATGTAATAAGTAACTCTGCTATAATTTCACTGTTTCACTTTCACTGCTGGAAATCAACTTTTTGCTGCTTATGGTAAGTATGTAGGTAGTACTGGATATTGTTGCTTGTTCGAAGACTCAAACTGTTATGATCCGCGTTTGGCTTCGATCTTGTTTATATACCCCGATCAGCATCCGGTTAAAATGCAAATGAGGAGGGAGTTAATGGATCTAGGAAAAACCCAGGAAGAACGCAGGAAAAACACAGGAAAACGCAGGAAAAACTACTGATATGCGGCCGGAGAGAAACGATTTGGGAAAAGAATCTAGGAAAAACTCAAGGAATTTTTTACCATTACGACATAACCAACATTTGGTGAAATGCTGTAAGTTACCCCCACCCCAAAAACAAAATGGCGGACAACGTTATAATAAAACTATGAACATAGACGTAGGAGCTTCAGTCTCGCACACGTCGTCGCGAAAGGACGTCTCTCCCTCCCATTATATATATATATATATATATATATATATATATAAAATTTGTTCAAAAATCGTCGATCGAAGATAAAATAATAATAAACTTTAGTCGGGTGTCGATCCAATAAAACTCCACTACAATTTACTTGCAATCTTTGCTATATTTCGAATCGATTTGATTCTTCTTCAAGCAATCTATAAAATACACAATTCCGAATTAACATTAATCTACCATAAAGGACAGAAAAAAATGGTCTTAAACATAAAAATGCACTTACAATTATGTAAATTTGGTAGACTGGCATCAGAGGTATCTTTACATTCATCTGGGCTGACTTTTACAAAATTACATTTTAAAACAAAACACACACACTTTAAAAACCGAATAAAACAAAACGGCCGTTGCAGACACTAAGAGGTTACGTTTGTTTAGGTGTGCGGCATGCTGAACACGATGGAAAACTTTCAAACTCAATGTCAACCATGCGCAGAGTGAGCCACCAACCAAGTGGAAACCTCAGAAAACCAAATAACCCCCAGTATCATCAGCACTGCTACGATTCACAAAATTCAAACTCATTACGTAAGAATATATATTACTCAGCCCCTCCAGGTCGGTTTTAAAATTTATACAGTTATCTGTTGAATTGATGTGGTACATCTCAAGGAATAAACGGTTATTATAATTAGTTTCAGTGTCCAAAACTTTGATGTTCTCGAAGTCAAAAGGGTGATCTTTATTAAGACTGTGTGAAGCCAGGGCACATCTAGTCTTACCTGTACGGCAATCACTTTTATGTAGGCTCACTCTGACTTTTAGCCAATTTTTTGTAATTCCCACATATTTGCCATTACAATCCTGACAAGAAATCTCATAAATTATGCTTGATTTGTACCACACCGGATCTTGGTCCTTAATACGAGAAAAAAACTTTCCAACCTTATTGGGATAATGCTGAGTGATCTTTATATTTTCGGGTAGTGAGCGCGTCAATATATGTTTAAGAGTGTGGGTTAATCCCGGAACCATAGTAATTTTCTTATATTTAATTATCGGGGCAGGTACGTCAAATATGCTGGCAACAGGTTCTCTGGTGTACGTAGAAAACAGAATCTTATTTAGCAAATTATTAGGGAAACCATTACTCAAAAAAATTTCCTTTCAGTCTATTAAGTGCAACCTTTTGAAACGTGCCGTCACAAATCTTTAAGACTCTGTTTTTCATTGCGTACACTGTATTCACTTTGTGCTGAAAAGTATGACCACTATAAAAGTTTATATAACGACCAGAATATGTAGGCTTGTTATACCAATTAACTTTAACGCCTCCATCACACCCTCTAACAACTTCACAGTCTAAAAATGGTAACGAGTTATTATCCTCAACCTCCACAGTAAATTGAATGTGTGGATTAAAGCTATTAAAAGCGGCCATAATGTATTCTACCTCCCCCTGCGGAACACAAGTGACTATATCGTCCACAAACTTATAGATAAAAGGCAACTGAAAATTTAAAGAAGGGCTGACTTGGTCCAATACGTAATCCATCACAATGGTTGCGAGAATGGGACTGATTGGAGAACCCACAGGTGTACCAAATTTCTGTACAAAAACGCGATCCTGAAATGAGAAAACCGAGTTTGAAAAAACGAACTATAAAACGTCCAAAAAAGCTTCCAAAGTAAATCCACAATTAGGCTCAATTAACTCCCACTTCTGTTCTATAACTGTGTAAACCAGTTCAGCAGATATATTTGTAAACAGGTTGACATCATCCAACGAAATTAGCTTGAAACTTTCAGGAATAGTTACCTCCCTTATTTTTTCTACAAATTGAAAACTATCCCTAATGTTATATTCAGTTACACTTCCTAAAGAGACCGAGAGAATGTTTGAAATAAACTTTGACAATTTGTAAGTAGTTGACCCATTTGCTGAAATTATTTGTCTCAAGGGAATATCAGGTTTGTGAATTTTCGGTAAAAAATATGCTTTGCAAAGTACAGAATTATTAATATTAAGTTGCTCAAAATCTGACTTGGTGATGTATTTGTTGTTCAGTAAAGTTTTCAATAAGTCGTGTTGGTTCTTTTGAATTCTTTGCAGAGGAATATTATGAATCGGAGTGTAGATGTTGTTATCACTGAGCATCAGGGTTGCCAGATAAGTCTCCTACGAATGCCGGAGATTATGACCGGGGGGAGGTTGGGTTGGGTTGGGTTGGTAATGTCCAACGACAGTTAAAAAAATTAAAAAAAAACCTTAACATCATTTTATTAATAAATACATGCATATTGTTATATTCCGTTTATCAATAAGTACACATAATAAAAAAAATATATTCGCCAACAAAATAAAATATACTCTACATTGATGTTAACGTAAAATAACTAAAAAAACATTAAAATATAGATAAATAAAATAGTCTATACAACATAATGCGGTCATTATGTGTATTTATCATTACTTTGAACACTTTTTAACAGAGACTCGCTTGATTTTGCGTAGTCATAAAATTCGGCACAAGTTAACTCGAAATTTATTTTGGTGCATAATTCTGCCTTCAGCAATTTAATGTCCATTTTATTCCGATTATCTGTCCACGTCTGCTTCATTAACGAAAACACTCGTTCCACATTTGCGCTGCTTATTGAAACCGATAATATAGGTTGAACTATGTTAAGTAAGTTCGGACTGTGCGTATTTTGGAAGTATTTCATCCATTTTTTTCCAACTAATTTTCAGTCAGTAATGATGATAGATTATTATTTAAAATCTTTACTTCGTCGTACAATTCATCATGTTCTACCGATATGAAGTCCAAAGGTTTTAATATTGCAACAAGTTCATTATAGTCTATTGGCTTTTGTAAATTTATGAATTGAAATTCCTTAAATGGAGCGTTAGAAAAATTATACCACTTTTGCAAGTATGCAATTGCTCGAGTGTATACACACAAAAAGTCGTTTTCGCATTGCTGTCTCTCATTAGGTAAAAGTTTTTTCAATGCATCATTGACTTTTTGACTAAAGAAATTATCGGTTTTTCTATTTGTTAAATCAAACAACAAGCTCTCCATTATTCCATGTAATTCAGTACATACTATGTTGCTCCGTTCTAGCAATAAAATCCTTTTGCCAAATAAATTAATAAAATAATGCACAAAGTACAAATAGCACTCTTGTCTTGTGATATTGTCGGAGTGATGGTCAGTGGCTTCATCTTCTTGGTTTTCTATAAAATCCCATATCGCCTTTACGACATTTTCTTTGCCCATCGACAGAAAATATGATTTAATTGGACTCCAACAATGTATAACACGGTCCAGACATTTGTATAAAGAAAGCCACCTAGTCGGACCGTGGCGCAACATTTGTTGGTAATCCATTTCAAATTCGGCAAAAAAAGTCTTTTAAAACGCCCACTTTCTTCGATGACATCGAAAACTCAGCAAATATTTTTAAAATTAAAACTTCCACGTCGTATTTTAGTAGCTTACGTGCATGTCTAGCGCAGTTATGTAAAATGTGGCAGTGGCAGTTTCCTTTGAAATAATTTTTGTTTTTTTTTCCTTTAAGTGAACAAATACCGAATTATTTTTTCCATAATTCACTGCTGCATTGTCTGCTGCATAGGCAATACCTTGCGACATCTCTAAATTTGCACCATTGAGCGCCTTCAATAGTGTCTCTGTAATGGCCACCGACGATTCATCACTCTGTTCAATAAAATCTATTAATTTAGTATTTAGTCCGTTCTTAGGATGAAAAAAAAAATAAAACAACTGGAAACATTTTCCTATTTCCTTTATTTGATGCATCAGTTGCCAATGTAAAATGTAGTGGTTTTTTATATCCCAAAAATTCTCCGGTTAGATAATTTTTACAAATTTTTAAGCTGTCTGGAAGCAATACATTTTTCGTAATTGCTTCAGATTTCGTGCGTCCGCAATGCAAAAATTTCGTAACTTTGGAGTCAGAGAAGCAGATTGAATTTAGTTTCATGGTACAGTTTAAACTATTATAACTATGATGATGAACGACAGTGTGGTAAACATATGTAATTTCAGTTGCTGCTGCTTTAAGATAGTCTGGAGAGTTTTTTTTTGTAAAAAATGCGTCTAGTGCTGTCGAATGTTTTACAGCAGATACAGATTGCGCGTGCTTTTCGCTGGCAACATGTCGTGTAAGGGCTCTTTCCCCATCGTGTTTAATAGTAAATTTTGAATTGCATAACGTGCAGGAAACAGTAAATATATCATTTTTTTTAAGCCAAGTTCGGTAGGTAGAAAGCCAAGTGTCTTGAAAGGTGCAGTAGTACGTTTTTCGTTTTTTAGGTGTTGATGGTGGCGATGATTCAGAAGTGCTGGGTGCACTATAGTTTTTATCGCCTTTGTTATTCATTATTCTTAAAGTAAAAGGGGGCATACTTAGACTGGAATAAATTAGCAATGACATAATTGCAACTTACCTCAACTTTCAGCAACTATTTGCTGCTCGATTAAAATGAGTGCAAGTTTATACGAGATTTAGATCACACGGCGCTCAGACGACTTAATAAATAGTTCACAGTAAAGTTTTCGGCACTTCTAACTAGGTCGGTAAGACGGTAACTGATACTGTTAGGGAGTTATCATTCCCAATGCGACTTAGTCCCTTGAATACTAGGTGGCGTTGCGTCGAGTATTCACCAGAAATAGGTGTCTGCGAGTGCATATATTATTTATTAGAACTTTAAAGTACTTTCTACATTTTTATACGATTTATTTGATTTTGCCGGAGATGGTCGAATGCCTGCCGGAGACCCGAGATATGATGTATTTGTAGCGCAGAAACGAGCAGTGCGTTGCATGGCGCGGGCTACGCAGGTAACCTCATGTCGTCAGTTGTTTCCCAATCATAAAATACTCACGTTAACTTCGTTATACGTTGTCGAGGTGTCGTGCTACATACACGAGCATCGTCATCAATTTCTAGCAGAAGATCACGGCTATCCCACGCGTACCAATGGTCTCCGAGTGGCCCGCCACAGGTTGCACATAACCAGCCTTGCACCCAGTGTCATGGGAGTCAGAGTATACAATCATGTTCCAGATAGATTAAAACATTTAAGCCGCGACCTGTTTAAACGCAAACTGAAATCTCTACTCTATGCGCAAGTAATTTACAGTCTCGACGAGTTCTTTGCCACCGATTTGTAGTGTGTTTCTGAAATCTTTAATTTTTGCAACTTTTTATTTTTGTATCTCACCTTATTTTTTTTTGTTCATCACTCTGCATGTATCAGTTTTGATACATTTTGATATCTTTAATATTATAGTTTTTCTTACCGTACAATTGTACGCATATACCTACTCTGACCTGTCTCATACATATCATTGTAAAACGAAGACCAATAAACATTATTATTATTATTATTATTATTATTATACCTCAAATGCCGCAGACTCCGGCGCAATGCCGGAGACCTGGCAACCCTGCTGAGCATTTCAAGGGCCTTCTGTATGTAAGGTTCTCTGTCCATGATGACAGTGACAGAGCCCTTATCTGCCTTTGTTACCACAATTTCAGGATGATTACTTATGTAACGTGATGCCTTTTTGCTTAAATTATTGAGATGATTCTCCAACCAAGTCCCCGGGAAGGGGACTTGGTTGGAGCATCTTCCCAATAAAAAATTTGTTATTCCATTTGTTATTCTTGCCGTCAAAATGTCCTTGTTCTCCTCCCCGCAATCGGTGATAACACTTTCAACCTCCATCAGTAACCTTCTTAAATTTATGTTATATTTATTAGTGGGTAAACAAAATGAAGGACCCAATGAAAGAAAATTTAAAATATCCATAGGTATGGAGGCAGAAGACAAGTTTTTTACCCATCCATTGTACTTTATTGAAACATTTTTTGTAATTAAGTTTTAAATTATCGTTGAAGCTAGTCGAAATATGAAAAGGAATGATACCACCGATTTGAATTTCTAAATTTGATTGATCTTTACTAATTTTTTTTAATATTACTTATGGCGATCTTAATCACAAGGTTTATGGTTGATGCCTCAAGTCTAGATAAAAACTTTTTATCTTACGCATCAAGTGATTATTCGTCGTGTCCAACAATGCCACAGCCCTCTTTGAACCATCCTGCACGTGCCTGGCTGTGACTCCTGCTTTTCTGCACTTTATCAGGAATGTCAGTCCATTTCTCATCTTTGCCAGTCTGATGTTATTGTTTGATATGCTCTTCATTAGCTTCATGATGTCGATTCCGTAGACTCGTGATATTTCTTGATAAAAACCCATGTTTCACAATATAAAATTTGTTCAAAAATCGTCGATCGAAGATAAAATAATAATAAACTTTAGTCGGGTGTCGATCCAATAAAACTCCACTACAATTTACTTGCAATCTTTGCTATATTTCGAATCGATTTGATTCTTCTTCAAGCAATCTATAAAATACACAATTCCGAATTAACACTAATCTACCATAAAGAACAGAAAAAAATGGTCTTGAACATAAAAATGCACTTACAATTATGTAAATTTGGTAGACTGGCATCAGAGGTATCTTTACATTCATCTGGGCTGACTTTTACAAAATTACATTTTAAAACAAAACACACACACTTTAAAAACCGAATAAAACAAAACGGCCGTTGCAGACACTAAGAGGTTACGTTTGTTTAGGTGTGCGGCATGCTGAACACGATGGATTTGGGGTGATTCACTTCACAAACCAGATAAAAGCATCCGTCCTATTATAACCAACCTCAATACCCCAACTGGAAAACTTTCAAAAATATTGCAACTAGTCGTACAACATAAATTTAAATTTACTCCTAAATATTCTATCCCTAATTCTTTAGCTCTAATAAATAAAATTAAAGATTTAACAATAAACAATAAATACAAGCTTATATCTTTTTACATCAAAAATCTATATAATAATATCCCCATAAAAGAGACCATCCACATAATTTATAATTTTCTGCTAGATAACTTGCACTGTCACCATGAACTTAGTTTTCTCGACATAGATAATTTGATAGAGCTTATTGACCTTGTCACAAAACAAAACTTTTTCCTTTTTAAAGATAAATTTTACAAAATGGAGGACGGCCTACCCATGGGGTCCAGTCTCTCAGGTTTACTGGCTGAATTTTATGTTGACAAAATTGAAGACATACTGTTCTCCCCCAAATATCACCTAATCACCAATGAGATCGTAAGCTATACTCGTTATGTAGATGACATTTTTATTATTTACAAGGGTAGTGATGCCCAATTACTTGCTTTACACAATATTCTAAACAACTTGAGTGCACTGCAGTTTACTGTAGAGAGGGAGAGCGAGGGACACATACAATTTTTAGACCTTGTCATTTGTAAAGACTTGCCTAATCAGAAACTAACTTTTGAAATATACAGAAAACCAACACAGACTGACATTGTTATTCCCAAAGATTCTAAAATGCGAGCCAAAACTGGAGTTTACACCACGTGACCAGTTTTACACCAGTTTACATTATCAAAAAGCAGTAGCTTCAAAGTTTTATTTGACCAACACAGAAACTTCTATAACGTCGAGTTATTGTTTTGCATGTGTTTAGGAATTTCAAGAAGTAAAAAACACGTTTTTTGCAAATTTAACGCTGTCTTGCGCTAAAACTGGAGCCAACTCACTATTTCTCTTATCAGATTCGGATTCCACAGGTAAAATCCTATCGAAATCAGTTTTCATTTTTGCGGCAACTTTTTATTTGACCAGTGCAATGTATAAATAAAGGAACAATCAGTGTGCTCCGTGTGGTGCTGCAATTGGCGTGCTCCTCATAAAAAAAGTGGTGTAAAATGTTCAAAGTTTATGCCATCCCATTTCGCGCTATATATTCTTAAAGCAGAAGGTTCAAAGTATTATTTGATCCTAATTACAAACTTCTACTACATTACGTTATTGTTTGGCATGTCTGCAAAAGTAGCAAAAAAGCGTCTATTTTGCACATTTAACACTGTTTTTCGAAAAAACTAGAGCCAATTCAGTATTTCTGCGTTCAGATTCGGATTCCTGAGAAAAAACTCTATCCGAATCAGTTGTCATTTGTCCGGCAATTTTTTTTTGTTGGCCAGTGATAATATACCTATACTTATAAATGATCGTCGCGTGTGTTATTTCTAACAAAAAAATATTTTCTATTGAAAATATTTGAAAATCTGATGTGGCCAGGCACATGACTTTATCATACAATATATAAAATTAATAGTTTAGCTGCATGAGAATCTATTCTATAGAGATTAATCGTAGGTATTGTAAAAGCATCAGCATTTGACACTACCTACACTACGTCATTAGAATAATAGTTATTTATGTCACGGAATAGCGAAAGTACGGAATAGCGCGACGAGCGGTGATACGGCGCGTCACCGAAGGCGGAGTGTCGCCGTCGCATATGAGCGAGTCGCGCTATCTAGTTTTTGGCAGGAGCGAGATCAACGTTTATTGTGTTGCTTTTTAAGAAATACCTATTTAAAAAGAAATCTGATGTGGCCAGGCACATGACTTTATCATACAATATATAAAATTAAGAGTTTAGCTGCATGAGACTCTATTCTATTGAGAAAAATCGTAGGTATTGTCAAAGCATCAGCATTTGACACTACCTACACTACGTCATTAGAATAATAGTTATTTATGTCTCAAATGCCGAAAGTACGGAATAGCGCGACGAGCGGTGATGCGGCGCGACACCGAAGGCGCAGTGTCGCCGTCGCATGTGAGCGAGTCGCGCTATCTAGTTTTTGGCAGGAGCGACATCAACGTTTATTGTGTTGCTTTTTAAGACCTCCATCTTGGGGAAGCAAAAGGGGCCAACTGTGGCCTAGGTGCACTGCTACTATAATAGCTATACCCCATACTTCCATACTTCATAAGAAATACATATTTAAAAAAAAAATAAATAAAAAATTTCTGTATAGTAAATCTAGCTTGGTACACTTTGACGAAGCGTCAAGTTTAAAGGTGCGTTCCGATTGGTAGGTAATGGTAGCTAATGGCGGTGGTAGAATACGAAATTATAGTATTTCTTACATATCGTGATAATGACACATATTAGTTTGCATGTACATAAACATGAGTCACTAGCAATTTTCTATTGGAAATACTATAATGGCGTCTGCTACCACTGCCATTATCACTAATGAAAACGCACCTTAAAAAGTAATTCAAATTCTGACAGATTTATGTTTGTTCATGACACATCCCTACATTCTCTACCAACATACTAAAATAAAACTACACTCATCGCTATACTTTATTTATAATTTTCTCAATTTATCGTTTTTAGAATTACATATAAAGACGGGTTGGTATTTCTTATCAACAAACAATCAAATTGGTGATCTTATTTTATTTGAAATTTGTATTTTATAATTTGCCGCACTAAAGCAGCAACGTTCCATAGTGATAGTGGTTCTCCAACCTCTGATGAGATCAGCTGTTTTCGAATGTGACAATACAAAAAAATATTTGTCAAAATATTGCCTACTATGTAGTTTCATATTAATGCAGATGCGACCGATCTCGATCAAATAGAATTTGCTCATGCAGCTAAACTATGAATTTTACCAAAAAATGTCATAAACATAAATTATTCAAAACTTCCTCTACTTTAATTTATTATTTAACTATTTTAACGAAATTACAGAATTGGCGGCTCATTTGTAAAATCCTTGAAAAATGCTTAGAATAAACTACCAGTTCCTTTGGATCCTTGTGAACCAAAAGCTTTTCAGCTCTAAGTTAGGTCATGAAACTTCCAAATATGAAGATTCGTTCCGATACCTTCAGTAGTTTCCCCGGAATCGTCTCCACAAAAATCGTTTACACACACACACACACACACACACACACACACACACACACACACACACACACACACACACACACACACACACACACACACACACGCACGAACGCACGCACGCACGCACGCACGCACGCACGCACGCACGCACGCACGCACGCACGCACGCACGCACGCACGCACGCACGCACGCACGCACCCACACACACACACACACACACACACACACACACACACACACACACACACACACACACACACACACACACACACACACACACACACACACACACACACACACACCCCCACACTCACACCCACACCCACACACACACACACACACACACACACACACACACACACACACACACACACACACACACACACACACACACACACACACACACACACACACACACACACACACACACACACACACACACACATACACACACACACACACACACACACACACACACACACACACAGAGTTTTTTTGTACCTTGGTCAAAAATGTTCAGGGGACCCAAAAAGACCTATTTCCGCCAAAATCTCAATTTTTTTTTTTCGGCACGATTACAATACGTATGATAAAGTACGATTACGTACTGCGTATGATAAAGTAAAAATAAATGATTTCTGTATAGTAAATCGGATTGAGGTTGGTACCACTTTGACGAAAGGTGCGTTCCGATTGGTAGGTAATGGTAGCTAATGGCGGTGGTCAGTGGCGTAACTAGGAGTCAGTGGGCCCGCGAACAGAAACAATAGGCCCACTACTTTATTTAATACTTTGAAACCCTTAAACCCCTATTTGACTGCCCACTAAGACTTTTTATACTGTTTATAGGTTTTTTATACTTTATACAGTGTGTCTCACTCTTACTACTTGTGATTTTTATCTATGGAATGACTTATCAAATAAGGTATATGGTGTTTACAATTTTGGAAACGTTGGGGAGTTGCGTGACACTGTCATCGCCGCTATCAGTTCGATTGACAGAAGAACCCTCGGTAACGTCACCAGATTACGGAATGCTGTGAAAAATGCCTCAGTAAACATGGCGAGATTTTTGAAAACATTATTTAGTTTGTTAAAATGTTGGTACTTTTTTATGTTGTTTAGTTAGTACAAATAAATACATTCCAAGAGTTTACTGTAACTTGATTATGGACACATACATACTGTATCACTCAAATGTGTTTTTCATGACCACCATTTGATTTTCAGATATTAAAGAAAAACTCCAATTCTGTCGGATTGTTGTGTTGTAAATACGGCAAGTGGCATACCAAATGACTCAGAAAAAAATTCTGAATCCAAACATGTATAAAACCAATATGGCGTCCATAAGAAACACAAAAGTTTCGATTGTTTCTGACGAATTCACTGGCGAAAAATTTTAAACTAACATATTCAAATTGTAGGGAAAAAGTGCCGTTATAATGTCAAAATGCTTTTTTGAAGGGATCACAAATAATAAAGAAGTTATGACCATAATTAAAAAGTTACATTTTTTGGTTTTTTCGAAATATTTTTGAAAGCAGTCTTGAAACTTATTTTCTCTATTGTTAGAATTAAAAGTTTATTGTTTGTGTTTGTAGATCTTAATAAAATTGTATTATTACTAATATTTTTTGTTCTTTATGTAACAATAAATGTATGGTATCGAGTTTAGATTGGTATGCGTGGAGGCCTCCGTAGCTACTTTTTGAAATGCTCGACTTCATTTATTTCCGTTATGCTAGCACCTTATTGCAGCCCAGGGGCCCAGAAACTGCTCAGATTTCTTTTTTTAGCCCGAAATCGTATCCCGCGCTCAGAGGGGCTATAAGTAAATTTTTAGAACAATTATGACAAATGCCAACATATCGTGAACTTAAAAGTAAAAGTCACTAACTATAATCTTTACAATTTATTGAAACAGGAATTAATAGTAGCCATATGCTTATAAATGTGAATCTTATACGAGGAGGCGATGACTAAGTGTTCTAAGTTGTCTAAAATCCATTAAATCTCTAGAAAATTACATTATATTTACTGGTATTCCTTCTTAAAGTCAGATTAAAGTCAGGTTAAAGTCAGGTAATTGTTATATTTTAGTTAGTAACTTTAACTTTAAACCGACGATCTCATATTTATCGCGAGACCTCACAAACACCTGCCGGCTCCAATGGGCCCCCTGGCTCGTGGGCCCGTGTGCGCCGCACACCTCGCACACCTGCTATTTACGCCACTGGCGGTGGTAGAATACGAAATTATAGTATTTCTTACATATCGTGATAATAACATATATTAGTTTGCATGTACATAAACATGAGTCAATAGCAATTTTCTATTGGAAATACTATAACGGCGTCTGGTACTACTGCCGTTATCACTAATGAAAGCGCACCTTAAAAAGGTAATTCAAATTCTGACAGATTTATATTTGTTCATGACACATCCCTACCAACATACTAAAATAAAACTACACTCATCGCTATAATTTATTTATAATTTTCTCAATTTATCGTTTTTAGAATTAGATATAAAGACGGGTTGATATTTCTTATCAACAAACAATCAAATTGGTGATCTTATTTTATTTGAAATTTGTATTTTATAATTTTGCGCACTACAGCGGCACGTTCCATAGTGGTTCTCCAACCTCTGATGAGATCAGCTGTTTTCGAATGTGACAACACAAAAAAATATTTGTGAAAATCCTGGCTACTATGTAATTTCATATCAATGCAGATGCGACCGATCTCGATCAAATAGAATTTGCTCTTGAAGGTAAACTATTAATTTTACCAAAAAATGTTATAGGCATAAATTATTCAAAATTTCCTCTACTTTAATTTATTAATTAACTATTTTGTCGAAATTACAGAAATGGCGGCTCATTTCCAAAATCCTTGAAAAAGGCTTAGAATAAACTAAAAAGCTAAACTATTAATTTTACCAAAAAATGTCATAGGCATAAATTATTCAAAATTTCCTCTGCTTTAATTTATTATTTAACTATTTTGACGAAATTACAGAAATGGCGGCTGATTTCTAAAATCCTTGAAAAAGGCTTGGAGTAAACACCCAGTTCCTTTGGACCCTTTTGAACCAAAAGCTTTTCAACTCTAAGTTTGGTCATGAAACTTCTAAATATGAAGTTCCGTGCCGCTACCTTTAGTAGTTTCTCCAGAATCGGATTCACAAAAATTGAGTACACACACACACACACACACACACACACACACACACACACACACACACACACACACACACACACACACACACACACACATACACACACACAGACATTTTTTTGTACCTTGGTCAAAAATGTTCAGGGGACCCAAAAAGACCTATTTCCGCTAAAATCCCATTTTTTTTTTCGGCACGATTACAATACTTTACATACTGTGTATGATAAAGTAAAAATGGTGTACAGATCTTATCAAACTACGAACTTATTTGGTAATACAGAGGTGAAAAAAAAAAACGTTTACAAACTTGTGTGTCCAAACAATATATGTAATACATATTACTACTACTACACTCCTATCTATTTTTTGTGTCTTAATTCTAACCACTACTCCGCAAACAGGTTAATTACAGTCCACAGTTCCTTAAGCATACACACTGTAAAATTATTTCATTTTGATTCGTATCCTATTTATTATTCATATGAGGTGTGGGGGAAGAGAGATTGTTCAAGTATAAGTTTAGTCGTCGTCGCGGTAAAAAGCCGCCACAGAAACACACCAAAGTCATACCAAAACAAACAAAATATAGAGACACAGTGTAACCTTAAATATAAAATATATATATGCGAACATGTACAACAAAGTAATTAAAAGAACAGATTATACCGATAGTTTGCCTACTGCTGCTAAGCTAAGAAATGGTGTTGTATGTATATTCCTCTTATGAAATTATGTTCCCGACATTTTATGATAATATTTCCGAATTCGAACAAAAAGTCGTACCAATCATTTCGGGCCATTCAAATATCATTGGTACGTTTCCCGAACCCACTACTGTTTCCTTAAGTTATTATACACTTTTTCTTCTTCTATCGCCTTTTACTGTGATATGCGTTATATTCTAGTTGTTTAAAAAAAAATACAGATGTAGGAAATTAAATAAAAGCCTCCTTTTTTCTTCGCAGGTAAAAGATTTATTTACTACAGACATGTTTCGGCATGGCTGCCATCATCGGTGTATGTAATCTGCAAAAACAATAAGTGAGCGAGAAAGCAGGAAAAAACGGGAAATAATATACAATTTTAAGAAACAGAACAATACAGCAATATGCAAAAACTTACAGTCAAAAAATCGTAATTAAGGCATAAATAGAGCATGGTCAAAATGAAACATCGGCTCGCGATCAGGAAAACGTACCTAACAATAGAAAACGAAAACTGTAAAATACGCGATAAACGGACAGAGCACAACAAAATACAAGCAAATAAATATGAAAACTTACATAGAGCAGGCATCAGACATAAATAAAACTTGCAAGGTCTTCATGGAAGATGGATGTCAACAGATAAAATTAAAATTAAAGCGTACGCGAATGTACGAAAGTCGTGTGGAAAAAGGTCCACACGACACGACGGACGTTAAGAGACTAGGAGGAAGCCAGCACCACCAAGACATAGGTGGCCGCAAGTCGAAATAAAAAGAGGGGGGGAGAAATAACATTTGGAACGGAAAATTTATCAACTATCGGTCGGCAGGAAATTGGCAAAAACAAGACTCAGAGTTGAGACTGGTCATGTTATTAATTATAAAGATGCTAAACTACTTCACAAATGCCATAAGGGCTTCAAATTAGATTTACTTGAACAATTTCAGATCCAACTTCATAAAAAGTCACCTTTGACTTTGATTAATGATCAGACTGATTTTCAGTACAAACCTCTGTTTTCCTACATTTAAATTACGTGTGTCTCTGAGTCTTGTTTTTGCCAATTTCCTGCCGACCGATAGTTGATAAATTTTCCGTTCCAAATGTTATTTCTCCCCCCCTCTTTTTATTTCGACTTGCGGCCACCTATGTCTTGGTGGTGCTGGCTTCCTCCTAGTCTCTTAACGTCCGTCGTGTCGTGTGGACCTTTTTCCACACGACTTTCGTACATTCGCGTACGCTTTAATTTTAATTTTATCTGTTGACATCCATCTTCCATGAAGACCTTGCAAGTTTTATTTATGTCTGATGCCTGCTCTATGTAAGTTTTCATATTTATTTGCTTGTATTTTGTTGTGCTCTGTCCGTTTATCGCGTATTTTACAGTTTTCGTTTTCTATTGTTAGGTACGTTTTCCTGATCGCGAGCCGATGTTTCATTTTGACCATGCTCTATTTATGCCTTAATTACGATTTTTTGACTGTAAGTTTTTGCATATTGCTGTATTGTTCTGTTTCTTAAAATTGTATATTTTTTCCCGTTTTTTCCTGCTTTCTCGCTCACTTATTGTTTTTGCAGATTACATACACCGATGATGGCAGCCATGCCGAAACATGTCTGTAGTAAATAAATCTTTTACCTGCGAAGAAAAAAGGAGGCTTTTATTTAATTTCCTACATCTGTAATAACTTCACTTCGCTATAATGGACTTCCTACAATTTAAAAAAAAATAGCACCCATATTGAATTCATGTAAGTCATGTAAATTATTTATTTGTCATTTTTTTTCGTCGTCGCGTCGCCCTCGTCTATCAATCGTTATCTCAACTGTTTACACGACAACGACGACGACGACGACGAAAACACTTCAAGTAAAGCGAGCGAGAACGTATACGAGATAACATAAAGTATGATATACATATCCGCGTACTTCAAATAAACCAAACTATTAATAACTATACGCCATGTCAATATTGAATTTTTGCAATAAGGAATGTACACATACGAGTAACACGCAGTGCAATCATCTCGAGCTCTCTCTCTCTATACATATATATGTACTTGAAGCGTTTAGTATTCCTATTTATGTATTATATATTATAAATGGTAGAAATTGATTCGTAAATGTGAAATAATTCCCAATTATTGCTCAATATCATCATTTTTAAATTGAAAGAAAAAAACTATACTAAATTTCCCAATTCTTCTCTAGCCTAAGTGTACTTATTTCTAGAGCGTGGAAAAAAATATGCGACTACGGGTAACACTACATTTTGTTTAAAGCGAAAGCGTTGGTTATAAAAGAAAATATAAAATACAATCTAATCGTTAAGCCAAAAACTCGTCGTTATTGTTGTTGTCATCATCATTGATGGTGCGATGGTGGTGGTTTTCTTACATGCTCTTTGTGCGTGTGTGTGTGCGTGCGTCTACGGCGGCGATCTGTTGTTGATGGTTGGTCATCTCGTGTTGGGTGGTTGATTATATCTTCGCCCCAAATTATTCTATTGACACTGGATCATCGCTGGCACACACACACACCACCCGTGTATACTTTATGTGAGTGTGTGTGTGCGTATATGCGTGTGATAGGAATAATCTCTCTCTCACTGCTGCCAAAAAAGCAGACGAGAAACTGCATTTAATGTGCATAAATAACCCTTTTAAAGCGACGGCGACGGCGACTGACTTCCACCACCACTTCCCAAGTTTTATCACAAACAAATAGCAGCGACGATGTCAATGATAAAATCTAACGAATAGGCATCGGAAGGATTGAAGTAAATCGAATTCTCGATTGATGATCATGCGACCAAATATATTCTTCCGAAGGAGGTTGCATCTTAAAGTTATTATGAACGTGGTCATCGTCGTCGTCGTCGTCGTCGCATTCAATTTTATAATCGGCATCATAATCGTCGTCGGTGTCGACTTCTTCGGGAAATTTATGAGATTTTGCTAAACGTTTAGCATTTGTAGTCATTTCCATCGATCTATGTTCATGCATCGATATATAATCACAAAATACCAAGTCGTCGGTATTATTGTCGTTGTCGTCGTTGTCGTCGTCGTTGTCCTCATCCAATGACCATATATCCTCAACGAATAACTCCAATGATGCATTATTAAACATGAACCGGACAAGGGAAACGGTTTAAAATCCATAACGAATACTTTATTATGAAATATTGTACCGTGTATATCGATAACGTCCATTGCCGCATATAACGAGACAAATTGCATGCGACCTTTTAAGCTGAGACCGTGTCCGGCGTCGAGGTAGCGATTAGTTTGAGCGAACATGTCGTATTTTTTCTGTTCGAGCGTTTTGTTCGTCGAGAGGAGTTCGTCGAGAAAAATACCAATCGCTTCGGGATTCGATTTCGCACCCGACGCCACAATCGATTCGAGAAAGCCCGTCTTGCCGAGAATATCGTTAACGGTCACGACATTCTTAAACGGTCGACTGTGTAACGCAATCATGCGATCGCGAAATTGTTCGTATTCCGGTCGAAGATAGGCACAACCGGCTTCGATCAGTAATTGCGGGCCGTGCTTATATGTTCGGGCAAAAAATGGATCCGTTGCCGCCAGTTTGTGGCGTAAACGATACGTAACGTGCAAATCGTATTCGGAGAGACTTAAGCGTGCGTCCGCTAAATAGTTGACGCGTTCACAATACGCCCGACTCATTTCGTGCAGGGCCAAGATGAATTTATAGCTTTTGGTTCGATGGTAGCCGTTCGCAAATAACGGCAACAGATAGATGCCATTCTTGTCGCCATCCTGATCCTGATTGAGCGGCTTCGAGAGAGCGCCCGCAATTATGATCGTCGATACGGTAGGATATTGCGTACGGTCGTACATACGTACATGCTATTCTGATGGAACGATGGGTCGCGTTTCATACAACCCAATGCCATATGAAACGAACCCTTTGCGAGATCGTAGAGATTTTGCGGCAAGCGGACGTACGACTCGCTATGCAACGGTGATATAGTTGCCGTCTGATAGATACCGTGCGTATCGAAAGCGTGGATGGCCGTCCGACTAACCGAATCGTTTCCGCTCTTATGTCGCGGCATACTCTTGCAGGGTAAAATTCGAGCATTCGTAATGCTTCGCACGATCCTGATCGGCAGCCTTATTAAAGAACACCGCTCGCAATAAGGATGCGAGATGATTGGAAGATTGTTCGCGCAATATACTTGGATCGTAGATGACGATATTCTGAATTTGCGGCTTCTGTGTCTTGGGATTCGTACTCACTCTCGACAATATAAAACTCTGTTTGTAGTCCGACAACCATATCGAGTCGTCGCAACATTTTGTCGTCTGTACGATGCACGGTTTATCGGCAATCGTTGAATGATTATGCCGATGGACGTGCGTCTCGCAAACATAGAAGAACGGTCGTCGTATGTTGTAGAGATGCTCGGAGAGGAATTGGGCACCGTAGAGTTCGTCGTTGAATCGGCCGTCCGGCGTGATCGGATCGGTGGTGAAATGGCACTCGAAACTCTGCTTGATCATACATTCTTCGTTTTTGCGACAAGCTAAACATATCGTACACGGCGGCTTATGAATGTGTGCGACGGTCGTATGATAGAGTTTTAGATTCTCGGCTTCCGGATGAAAGACCAACGATCGATAGCTTATAAAGAGCTTATTGGTTTGTTGTCGATAGATTACACGGATCGTGATTGTGTGTATGCGAACAGGAACATTGAGCCTGATAGATATCTTCGGTCGTACGCAAATGATCTTTTAATTGACTATCGTAAACGTTACGTATATCGCATAAATTCGATACTTTCAATTTGTGCGTTAGAAATAATGGTTGTTTATTCATCTTCTAGTCGTCGTCGTCGTCGGTCGTAAGGTTTTCGATATAGGTAAAACTGCTTAAGTATGTAGGTATATGAGGTACGTGCTGCTACTGCGACTCTATATGTGTAAGTGTATATGCAATACGCGAGACCCAAAGTATGTACCTATAGGTACCTAAATATTTCCAACTGGTCATAGAGTAGGAGAAAAAAAACAATAGTGGGAAATTTATCTCACTGTGTGTGTGGGTGAATTGAATAAAGTATAAAAAGGGATAATAAAAGAAATTAAATATTCAAAAACAATTCAACTTGCCAATATGTCAGAACAAATAAGAAGTGTAGACATTGTTGAATTCCCTTGTGATCGTTGAATTCCCTTCCTAACAACTCTCTTTTCAAAGTGTGTGTGTGTACATAAATAAGTTTTGTATGTATGTATCTGTCTCGACGACGACGACAAAGTATGTATGTCGAAATACTTACCACCACTTTCACATATTATTATTATCTCTTCACTTAACTTACCGTATCGCTCATTCTGTATTTTGAAGGAACTAACATGGACTCTATTAGGATAAGATAGGAGTATTATCTCAAATAAACATCAAATAAACAACATCATGTTTGTAGAAACGTATTTAATAAAAAATATAATAGGAACTACACTTATCATCAAATATATATATATATACAATTTATATCAAATATATATATACAATTTATATCAAATATATATACAATTTATATCAAATATATATACAATTTATATCAAATATATGTACAATTTATACGACTAATATCACAGAGAATTAATATAATAATAAGAATGAGACCTAGGAAATAATAAAAATACTATAACATATTTTCGTCGATACTGACATTATTATCTTCATTGGGATTATTTAATAGCGATTGCAGATTTGCCACCGCTAGACTAGTTTCCGCAATTCGAGCAGATTCTGCTTCTTCTTCTTCAGCCGTATTAATCCTAGCGGTAGCAGTATTTTCATTTTCATCGTCTTCAAGGGATGGCAAACATTGTGGTGGTGGTGGCTGTTCTATCGCAATTCGTTTACTTGCCGAAATATTCGATGACGGTGTAAATTTACGCTTTAAAACAGACCGTGCTTCATTAATACACAACTCTTGTCCGGATAAATTCGCCATCGAACTAGAAAGCATCTTCTGGATGGGTGCGTGTCGCACACGGTCGTATTTGGGTTTGTTTCCACCTTTGCCTTTTGGTTTCGATGATGATGGTTTCTTTTTCTCCTCGACAGAAGGTGAGGGGATAATTTTCTTCTTTGGTGGTTGTTGTACTTTTCGTTTCTTTGGCGTTGTCATACTGGGCGAAGGGATCTCCTCTTCCGTTGTGGGATTGGCAGCTTCGGTCGTCGCCGATTTTAAGATATCGCTAAAGGGACGTTTCTTCGTTGTCGGTCTCGATGGTGCTGCCGGAGTAGCCATCGATCGAACAATTTTTTTGTCGGGCGTGAATATCGGCTCTTGAATGGGTAGGATGTTTAACTTTTTCGGCGGTGACTTCTTTGACGGAGACTTTGTTGGCGGCGGTGGCATAATTGGAGTTGATGATGATGTCGGAATAATTGTTGAAGTAGATGGGGGAGTTGATGATGGTGTCGTAGGATGTACAATTGGTTCAGTAGTAGGAATTGGAGTCGTAGTAGTAATTGCAATAGGAACTATTCGAGTTTTAGGAGAAATAATAGTCTTGGTAGGTTCAGGAGTTTTAGGAGAAATAATAGTCTTGGTAGGTACAGGAGTTTTAGGAGAAATAATAGTCTTGATAGGTTCAGGAGTTTTAGGAGAAATAATAGTCTTGGTAGGTTCAGATTCTGTCGTCTGATGATGTGGTGTCGATTTTTCAGCAGCATCTTCATCTTCCGAATCAGTATCACTACCACTGCTGCTACTACTGCTCTCCTCCGATGAAGACGAATTCGGGTGTTTTAAATGACGTAGTCGGAGGCGTCGCCGCCACAACGGTAGCTGTAGATGGTTTCTTGGGTGGATTTTTCTTCTTCTTCTCTACTATCACAACAGGTATTACGGGTTCTTCAATTATTGATTGTTGTACTGGCGTCGTCGTCGTCTGTTTCTTAACTCGTCTTTTGATTGGTGTTGGTGGAATATATTTTACGTACTTTGGTGGGTTGTACGGATTATTAGCGTTCTTGGGATTGATTATATGTTTGAGAATGGCGGGTATTTCCTTTCTTGTGACAGCAGGAACGAGAATATCCTGCATATCTGGCTGAATCTTTGCACGTTCATCCTCATTTGTGGTAAATAGTTGTTGTGCGTACAAAAATTTACCCTGACGTTCGAACTGAGCCCGGATATCTCTCGTCTCCATTTCGTGTTTGACGCCGGCGACGACGCCACCAATCTGTAGGAGAAGGCGACTGGTGATAGCATAGTTTCGATATGTCGCCTCCTCGGTCGGACCGTTCAATAGTTTGAATTCGCGAGGCATGACTTGTTTGGAACCCTTATAGAGTGGTGGCAGATAGCGACCTTTAACGTAACTACGATTACCTTCGTCGTCGTATTCGAAGGCAATCGGACCCACCCATCGAGCACGGATACGATTTTTTATTTGTGCGATAAACGTATCGCCCGTCTCGTTCGGTTCGCAATCGGCTGGCCATTTCGTTTCGTCATTTAAGATGGCGGTACATTGCAGGCAGGAGTTGAAACAGATTTTTGGAATTAATGGCTGATCCACGCCCTCTTGATAGCCGATAATATCCTCCTTGTCCCAATACTCCAATACGCAGATTCGATGCGCCACTCCTCGATTATAGCCATCACTATTGTCGACGGTCGGCATCTTCTCTAAACGTTTATTGTTATTGCAAAGCAGACACACGATGCGGCTCACGTAGCGTCGGGCAAGCGGATATTTTATCAAGCGTCCATTTTTGATGGGAAGATTGTAGGGATTCTCCATCATAAAAGCTTTGTATAGTTGCTTCGATTTGGACGAGACGTGTGGCTCCTTGTCTTTTTTCGATCTCTTCGCTTTCTTGGACTTTGGTTTAGGGACGGTCGTCGTCGTAGTAGTCGTCGGTTGTTCGTCATCGAATACTTCTTCGTCATCTGCATGCTGATGGTCGTCTTCATCTGCTTCATTGACATCATCCTCGATTTCGTTATCGTCGGCATCGGAATCGAGTATGTTTTGTTCATAGGATTCTTCGATTGTTTGTGGTTGTTGTTGGTGGACCTTTTTCGGGTATGGCGATGTTCGATAAGCAGCGACGATGTTTTTGGATTTCTTTGCATCGCTAAACCCGGTATGAACATATTTCAATTCATCCTTATCGATGGGGTATTTATCGACGGTGGTGTAAATATCGTCAATGGCCTGCTCGAATCGAACGCCCTCCGCGTATAATTCTCGAATGATGTATGTCGTAGAAATCTCCAGATTCCGAAGTTCCTCCGATTTACTCAACCGTTCGACTACTTCTTCTACGTCTTGTTCTTCCTCATCGTCGCCAAAATATGATAGGTAGATGGTCGTGATTGGTAAGCCATCTTCTTTGACAATCATCGATATTGCACCCGATTCCAAGACCGTTACATCCCAATCAATACGAAAGGCGATATTTTTCGAATCGCTAACGTTCTTCTTCGGAATCAATGCGGACGCATGCAATATTCTAGGATAGAGATGATCGTCGCTGATGGTTTTGGTTTTCCTCTTACTAGGTCCGCTAACTTCATGATCGTCATCGGAATCGGTGGTATCATCGGAAGATGTTTGTCGTGGCTGACGACGAGGACACGGACCCTGATCGTAATTGGGATTCTCGTCAAAATCGTCGGCGAGCAAGTCATGAAAGTCGTCCGACGTGGTGATCTCACCGTTTGCATACGCCTGGCAGACCGTGTGATTTTTTTTGCTGAAATAATCTCGGCGCTCGTCATCATGCATATCCGACACATTATTGGAATTATCAAATGATCCCGATACATTAGTAAAAACTCCAATTTTGCTATCGGTTGCAAAATTCGAGAGCGCCTTGATCATGTCCTTTATAAACTCGATGCGCCCCAATTCACGTTTGGTGTAGCGTTGTTCCAATTGCAGAGTTTTGCATCGTCTCGTCTGTGCTGTGGCGCTCGCATATACTTTGTCCTTTTCGGCTACGAGTACCGGAACGATGGCCGATTTGATAAGGAGTTCGAGTAACGTCCACAGCACAATCTCGACATCTTTGGCGACAAACTTGTACGCGTCGAGCGGTATATTATGATATGTTGTCAGATAACGTATATATGAATCCAAATAAATGGTCGCACTACTAACTGTCGCCTGGGGCATCGGACCCATTTCAATAAGATGGACGGAATGGATCAGCGCTTTCTTGGCCTGCATCGGCAGATACGAGTTTAGTAATTGAACATGCCCAATTGTGCCAATATAGCAACCGCTCTTGACAATGTACGCGCCAATCGATTGAACCGCATACTTGATGAAACGCTTTAATTCTTCCGCTAATTCCGATAAGAAATTGCAATTTGTACCTTTGAGGAGATCCAAAGTAGCATAGAAGTTCGTCGCGTTCAATATCGATATGCCCTAATTGTTCGACACTCTCCTCCTTGAGATGGTTATATCTGTTGTTTAGGTAACAGGTGAAATTGTATTGTTCTAGCATTATGGTCGCCAACGTATATTCACATTTATAATGATGAATTTTGAGCAAATAGAAGAGGTAATTGATAACGGCCCTGGTATCCTCATTCATATAATCTTCGAGATCATTATAATGTGTTTTGATATAGTGAAGACATTCACGTGAGATTTTGTTATTGTTCTTCTTGAAATTGCACAAGACAATCCAATGAAAAATCAATCGACGATCCGTATGCAATTTCTCCATCTCCGACGTTACATCCTCGCCGCGCTTCTTACTCTTGCGTGCCATTGATGAACGTTTCTCTAACGCGATGACCATCTCCTGAACGATATAACGTAATCTATTTTTTGGCACGACGCGATCCATCTCTGGATCGTATTCGACGAGATCGGTTGTCGACCTGTGCCAATAGATACACGTCAATACTTCAATTTCCCCCATCGCAAAATGATAGCGTTTCGATGGGGCTGTTAGAATATCATGACTTTTATCAGAATTAGCGTCATCATCGTTGTCCTCTGGTTGGCTGTCGTACGCTCTTTGCATGGCGTCCTTGTCGTATTGATTGAGGTCTTTGAAGTCTGCGTTGGTGACGCGTGCATTCTTCTTGCTAAAACTCTTCTCGATAATCGCGTAGACGCTCTTCGCAATATGAACAGCGGCCGGAAGCATTTGCTGCTGGACTGCACCGTACGCTAAAACGTATTGGTCAGTGTCGAAAACACTGTTCAATAATGGCACCTTTATATAGAATACCGGCGACGGAAATGATTGTAAGGCTCGCATATTGACACCGTACTGCGTTTGAGCCAATTCCATTTTCTCAAGATTGGGAATACCTGCCTCCTCTAGCACCTTCATGAGCGGATAGAGCGTACTAAATTCGGCATAGACAATGGTGTTCGAATCGGGTCGTCTACTTACGCTATTATCGTCCGCCGCCGCGCCGCCAATGGTCACTTTTGGAATCGGGCTCGATTTCATAGTAGACTTGTAACCGGCGGTGGTAATTTAGGGGTATTTTAGGCTTCTTTATGTCCTGTGGCACGTCAACGTTCACCTTCGTGTTCTTAGGCATCATGTTATCGGATAATATATAGCACGTCTGTCTAACGGTCTCGCGCGAACGCAACTAACGATTCCCGACAGGCAACGGCGTTATTATATCCATAATGTCATCGGAATATTGGGCGGCTATTGGAACACGAAGGTCGTCGACGTGCTGGTAGGCATTAGCGAGACGACGTAACCGGAATTGATTGTCTCTCGAATTGAAATTACTATTCGGATTGCATACGATAACATCATCGATCGCGGTCTCGTCGCTCTCCCTATCATTCTCTTCATCGTCGTCGTCGTCTGCGGCGGCGGCTACTACTACTTCCTCCATCATATCGTTATCGTCATTGGATGCGATTAGATCCTCGTCGGCGACATCGGATAGAAACGCCAAACCTCGAGATCTTGTTGCAGCGCTATCGGTGACAGCGATATCGGTGACGGCGTTTGTTTCAAAGTCAGTCCATATTATAGTCCTTTTTACATAAAACATCAAGGGGAATATCTTCACTATCACTTGAACCCGACGACGACGACGATGAAGAACGACGAGGACGAATAATTATCGGAAGTCTCGCTAGACTAACATAAGGTACCTCTCGTAATTTTTCGTCATGAATATTGAAAATATCTACTTTCACATCACTCAATATTTTGATATTCTTACATCCTCGTCGTGTTTTTTCTTCTGCTTCTTTATCGGCATTCTTGTCGTCCTGATCATCGTCGTTGTCGTCGTCGGTACTACTCATATCAGGTGCTTCTGGATGCACCATCAAATTTATATTTTTACGTGGTGCATTCAAAGATCTCTTATATGTTGTTGGTTCGTTGCTGGTGGAAGGTTTACTATCATCTGCGAATCGGAATGTAGCAGTAGTCGAATGTTGAAGAGATTTCAATGGAACACTCTTTTGATGTAGCTTATCAAATATACGAGGTGAACTATCATTATCATCAATCTTTTCAACGAAATCGTAACGCGGAGCCTTGCCGGCAATCGGACGTCTATATACGGGTTCTTCTCCTTCGGACGACATGGGAGTAACTGATGATGGTTGTTCAATGACTGTCGGCGGCGATGGTGGTGTATAAGCCATCGGGCTACGTGCTATTATCGCAACCGGTTCTTGTATTGAAGATGGTGTAAAAGCTCCATCTTCAATTACGGGACCGGCGGCGGCGGCGGAGACAACGACAGGATTATTACTGTTTAGGGCTGTAATATCGACAGTAGAAGTAGTAGTAGTAGTAGTAGGGGTAGGAGGGATATTGTCCTTGATCATCTGATCAAGAAGTTCGTTGGCGGCATCTTCGTCATTATGGATTTCGGATTCATTTTCGGGCATAGACAATTCCCATGCAGTATCAGCCATCGTCGGTGGTTGTAAGACAACCACCGATTGCATATCGGCGTTGTATGGGGACATTTCCTGTTCTGGTTGAGACATAATAGTTGTTGGTGGATATGGTGCTGAGAAATTTGGATGTAACGTCGTCGTCGTCCTATAAAGATGAGGGTGGTACTGTTGTTGAGACGTGTATGATGATGATGATTGTGTCTGTTGGGCGTTATTGATTATTTGGTCTCGGCTATTATTGATTATTTGGTCTCGGCTCAGGTGTTGGCTCATATGTTGATGATGATACTGTTGCTGTTGGGTCACTTGTGGTGGTGGTGGTGAAAGAGTTTCGAAAAAATCGATGACTTCAGGTGTCAGGTTCTGACACTGGTATTGAGGAGAATATGTAGAATAAACTACCGGATGACCCTTCCCAGTGACGAGTGGCGCTTCAATTTCGTATCCGTTACTATCGTATGATCTGTAAAAAGAAATAAAACACATTAATATCGAGCGAGCAAAGCAATCAATATCTTACGATACAATAACAAACCAAAACCAATATCTTACGACAAACCAAAACCACCATCACCATCATGCTACACAAGTACAACAAACACCATGCCATGCGAGTTGCGTGAGGTGCGGGAATTTGGTTAGGGGATTATAATATAGACAAGACAAAACACAACACCAATTATTTCAAATATGCATTTACTTTAATAAGGTAATATACAATAATATACAAATAATATAATATGCGAATAGATAATATTATAATAGAGAAGTGTTAGAGAGAAAAAAAGCATGCGCCCATATACCGGTCTTTATAATTAAATTCAGTACCATCAGTTCCAAAGATAGCATCAAGGGTCTTGTAGTACATCAACTCCGTATCATTCAAGCGAGTACGAGGGTCGATATGTCGTAAAATTCTGATATCATCGTCATCGTCTTCAAGTTCCGTTTCAGCTTCGTTGATGATCTCGTCGTCGGCGTTGGCGTCTTCCACATCCGAGATAGGAGATGGCAGCAGCAGTCGAACTCGCTTGGTGGTTATCTCGTCGTCGGTAGATGATGTAAGTAAGTCGTCGCCGCTTCAAATTTCTCGGAACGTCATTGCTATCGCTAAGAAGGTTGCCGTCGGCAACATTGCCATCGGTTGTAATTCCAGGAACATTATCGTCATCGGTTAGGCCGGTATTAATCTCATTGTCGTCGTCACGATGGTCATCGGTTAGATTAATCTCATTGTCGTCGTCGGCACGATGGTCGTCGGTTAAAGTATTAGGTTCATAGTCGTCGGCACGATGGTCGTCGGTTAGATTATCACGATGGTCGTCGGTTAGATTATCACGATGGTCGTCGGTTAGATTATCACGATGGTCGTCGGTTAGATTATCATAATGGTTCGGCATTACATGGGGCCGACGCAAAGGTTTGTGCTCGTCATCTCGCACCCACAGCCTCACAATTTCGCGACCTCCCGGCGCTAGATTATCATGATGGTCGTCGGTTAGATTATCATGATGGTCGTCGGTCAAAGTGTTATGTTCATCGTCGTCGGCTACATTATCGTCGGTAGGATCGGCGATGACAGTAGTATCTCTTGACTCGACGACTGATGGCTTATCGGAGACGACGACGATATCTCTTGGTGGTTCGACGACGATATCTCTTGGTGGTTCATCGGCGGCGATGATGCTATATCTTAACTCGGCGGCGATATCACTCTCAAATTGGATGATTTCCTCCAAACTTTGACCAATGATTATTGGCGTCGGTTTTTTTGGCGTGACGATTTTCACTATCGGTTTTCGTTTGTTGATGACGGTTAATGTTGGTTTCTTCACTTTTCTCTCCTTGGTGATGGTCACCGTTGGTACTTTTCGTTTCACGATCGTCACCGTCGGCGGCGGCTGCTGCTTCTTCACGGGTTTTGGTTTAACGAGCGTCTCAAGTCGATCGCTTGCAATGTCATCGGTAAAGGCAATCAGATTAGAATCATAGGATGATTCGTCGTCGAGTTCGGAACGATATGATACGTCTGTTAAGCCCTCACAGCAGCTAGAATAACCATTGACAGCATCATAATTGGGATCATAGTATCGTTCGGATCTGTCATCCTCGGAATGATTGGATTGAGATCTGTCGTCGGAATGATTGGAGAATCGAGATCTGTCGTCGGAATGATTGGAGGATCGAGATCTGTCGTCGGTTAAGTTATCGTCGTCGTCTTCGGATTCATCGTCATTAGAAGAAGAGTCGTCGTCGTTTTCGAATTCGTTGTCATTAGAAGAAGAGTCGTCGTCGTCGGCAATTGTTTGATATGCAGGTGATCCAATATGATGGTATGAGTCATCGGAGGAATCGGATGATGATGTTGTTGGAGATGGTGAACGAGGAGAATCATCAACTCCTCCAAGTTCAATTTTGAGGTAGCATCTCCTCTGCTGTTGTCGTCCAACACTTTAATATAATAACACAATGCGTGTTAGAGCTAATCATCCGTGTGGTCTTAACAATATAGGTAAGCACTCAAGAAACACCAAAAAAAATTCAAAGTATTTACCTCATCTTGATGGTATGATGGAATTGTGGCATCATCTTATTGCGCGTGCGTATTTTGATTTCTGCTGCAGCTGATATAATATGTAAAATAAGTAACTTTGCTATAATTTCACTGTTTCACTCAAGCACTGCTGGAAATCAAGTACTGATGTGGTTGCTTGTTCGAAGACTCAAACTGTTATGATCCGTGTTTGGCTTCGATCTTGCTTATATATCCCGATCAGCATCCGGTTAAAATGCAAATTAGGAGGGAGTTAATGGCTCTAGGAAAACCCAGGAAAAACGCAGCAAAAACACAGGAAAAACGCAGGAAAAACTACTGATATGCGCGAGTAGAGAAACGATTTGGGAAAAGAATCTAGGAAAAACTCAAGGAAGTTCGACCGTCGAAAGAATATTTTTTCGCGTCCTTTAGCCTATACGACCGAAATCGAACTAAATGCACAAAGCGATAGCCACTACCTACGCATGTATTGTATGAAAAAAACATTCATTGTTTCGTTTTCAATTTACGATCACCGCCGCCACCTAATCTCTTCGTCTTTGCAAACAATAAGCGCACGTCGATAAGGGTTTTAGCACGACTCGAATTTCCCCTTTTATGAGTGACTAATTTAATTTTTAACGAACGTGAAATTTAATTTCACAAGCGCATAATTAAATTTTTACGAACATCCTAAATTGAATCTAAAGATCGATCGATTCCTTTTTTTGTGCATCTCTAAATTACACTTACCTTAAATGCCGTCGATAATCTAAAGATGCTCGCTGCTGGTTGAACCATTCTTCTTCTTCGGCTTCACGATTAGGAATATTATGATCACATATATTATTATTTGTAATATTATTATTAATTTTATTACTATTAGCAGCCAGCACCATCGCAGAAGCATTATTAGTAAAGAAATTATAATCATCTACGTTAATATTATAATAGAACATTTCATTTGCGGACATTAGGAAATTCTGGTTTGACATACTTGATTGATGATGAAGGACAAGAAGAAGAAAGCAAAACAAACTTGTAGGTATGATGATGGTGGTGGTGGTACTGATATGCGCGTGTAGAGAAACGATTTGGGAAAATAATCTAGGAAAAACTCAAGGAATTTCGACCGTCGAAAGAATATTTTTTCGCGTCCTTTAGCCTATACGACCGAAATCGAACTAAATGCACAAAGCGATAGCCACTAGCTACGCATGTATTGTATGAAAAAAAACATTCATTGTTTCGTTTTCAATTTACGATCACCGCCGCCACCTAATCTCTTCGTCTTTGCCGCGGTACACATAAACCCGGTATAACGGAGCGCAGGTTTTGATGACGTCGCTTGTGTTGCAGCGGTTAATGCATTAGAATGATATGAGATGGCGCCAGGGAATGAGCGCTAGTATTTAAAATCTAAATTATGCGCGCAAAAAAAGTCGTACAGTTACAATCGACATCATGTATAATTCTGGTTTATGATTAATGTCAGAATGACAGCGTATAGGTTATAAAAAGCCATTTACAGGTGTACGACTTTTTTTGCGCGCATAGTCCATACAATTGCGCAAAAATTAAGTAGTTTACTTTCAAGTTTGATATAAATAACTTCTGTAAATATTTTTACAAGCGATGTAATCCACACTCTGTAAGTTAATTTTTATTGATCTGAAAAACTCAAGGAATTTCGACCGTCGAAAGAATATTTTTTCGCGTCCTTTAGCCTATACGACCGAAATCGAACTAAATGCACAAAGCGATAGCCACTAGCTACGCATGTATTGTATGAAAAAAAACATTCATTGTTTCGTTTTCAATTTACGATCACCGCCGCCACCTAATCTCTTCGTCTTTGCCGCGGTACACATAAACCCGGTATAACGGAGCGCAGGTTTTGATGACGTCGCTTGTGTTGCAGCGGTTAATGCATTAGAATGATATGAGATGGCGCCAGGGAATGAGCGCTAGTATTTAAAATCTAAATTATGCGCGCAAAAAAAGTCGTACAGCTACAATCGACATCATGTATAATTCTGGTTTATGATTAATGTCAGAATGACAGCGTATAGGTTATAAAAAGCCATTTACAGGTGTACGACTTTTTTTGCGCGCATAGTCCATACAATTGCGCAAAAATTAAGTAGTTTACTTTCAAGTTTGATATAAATAACTTCTGTAAATATTTTTACAAGCGATGTAATCCACACTCTGTAAGTTAATTTTTATTGATCTGTAATAAATACCTATACATAATTACAAAGCAAATAAATAATAACAAGATTTGATTTAATATGCAATATATTAAAATAACGGATAGTTCTCGTTATAGTTACGGCCATATGGGACAAGAGTAGAAAAACTATCTACTCACCTCCTTATTATTTCCAAACCAAATCATCACTACACATTTACACACTTGTTAAAATTTGAGTTCCATACGATGGGCAATAACGTATAACTTCATTGTTATTAAGACAAGTTTTATTTTTAAAAATATAAATGTATTAAACATTATATACATATTGAACATAACTAGATGAAATATGAGAATACCTAACTACTTAACTAGTCCTTAAGTTTTACATTAACAAATTTGGACATTTTTTTGTTTAACTTTTTTCTGCAATTTTCAAATGCATATTTTTCGGTTTAGATCTCGCAATCTAATATATGTTCGTGTCCTACATAATACTAATATTACCTCCTCGGGAACAGCTTCCCGTAACTTATTATCTAAGTTTAAAAGAGTTTTCTCGCATAAACTGCTAAATAGATATTTTTGCTCCGCTAAGGATGTGCCATGCATCTGGTTGAATATGGTTTCCATAATCTTTGCCACTTTAATAAAATCTTCATTGGGATAGAGGAGATTTCCTCTGGACAAAGAATTTATCCAGCTTTCTTTTGCTTTGATTGGTAATTGGTTTGTTGCCACACCCAAATTATATTTTGCTCTAAATTTGTGGGCAACATATCCTGCTACATAAATTAGAGACTCATTATGGATACTATCCAATTCTTCAAAATTTTTAAGCAATTGATCGTTTGTATTTGAGCCGTGTATTAGATCAATTTCTGGATACTCAGCTTCTTCATCAATATCATTTTGATCTTCTACATTTTTAATGGTTACGTTTAAATCGTTAAATATAGTTTCAGTCAACAATTCGTCACTTTCGGGTCCAACATCTGTGGCTGTTAGTGGTTGCAGTAGACAAGGTTCTTCGGTGTCTTCTGTATTTCTGTTAGTTGTAAAGATTGCTTTTGAATGTTTACCCAATATATACCACCGCAGCCTATATCTAAAATCTAATGGGTGGGGATGATCATTACATCCAACACCTCTGATATAAGCAAAAAAAATTTCAAGGACATCCTGGTTAAGTCTTGCTGTTAATATATATTCTACATTATACTTTATGCTCAAATATTTGTACAGTTCCAATACTGACTTGTTATTAATTAAAATTCCATTTTGAAAGGGAAGCAATGAATTATGTCTTCCAACACGCAGTGACGTTACTAGTTGTGACACCTTGTTCAGTAACTCTTCCTGTTCTACCAAATCACTTCCAAAGGAGTTTTTTTCTGCACATCCACTAAATTGTGATCTGCTGTTAAACAAATCAAACCAGTCATTTAGTAATTTCACAATTTCTGCTGTTTTGGACCATGGAATATCTGCAGGTATATAGCCATTTTCACCTAAATATTTTAAAGCTTTTGCTACAGAATTGGAAAGCAATTGTACAGCTGGTCGTACTCTCTGTCGCTCAGATCCTTTTACCGACAAGTGATACTCATGGACTCTGTGGGCAATTATTAAGTCAGAAGTTGAACATGATATTAGTTTTTCAAAACATATCCTATTAATTGTGTGGCCGTCAATTTTAAGTCCTGCATCAAGGATGTGGTTTCGGACTAATTTTATTAGATGAGGTGCATTTGCAAACACATGCACCTTCAATGTGCTATTGCCAGGATGTGTGAAATAACAATTTTTTTGATGGTGTATATTGAAATCTTTTAATAATTTTCTGTTTCCTGGACCCATATCCGAAACTACAGCTACTACAATAAACCCAACGCCATACAATTCCCCTATAATTTCATTCATAATTTCCACAGTCATAGCTTGGTCGAATTTATAATAGATTGGCTGTTTCCAATTTTGTAGCAATCCACGTACCATCACTGTTTGGCAGGTTGTTTTTTCTCAATATCAATGCGGTTCGAAACGTACATTTCATCAAAACTTAAAACGCACAGTCTGTTGTTTTCCTCCATGTCAACAGCTTTTCCTCTCAATAATGTCAGAACATCCTTTAAAATACCTGGCTGTAAATTAAACGAAGCAGCCCGATCTCTAAGAGTCGTAAGAGAAGGTAACGGGTAGCCGGTACTTCGTAGATATCGATAAGCCTTGGGACTCACGCTTCTCAATGAAATAGCAGCAGCTATATCTTCTGGTGCCCAACGTGCTATCTTTACTTCAGGATTCATTAGCTTTCTAATTTGTCCAGGAGTTCAAACTTTAGCCAAGGTAGTTTCTAATCTAAGTATATATTCCTTCAGTTCTTTGTTTGCTTTTTCTAAAGCTGCCACCTTATCTTCTAAAGAAATAAATTTATCTGCAGGTAAAGATGTGTCTGATGTCGGCGTAGACGCATCATTGGATGAGTGAATTTTGTTTCTAAAAAATATGTTCACCATTAATTAAGATATTCTTGATTATTTTTCATCTACTAAAACACAATGCTTACTCATACTCAGTGTCTTCAGTTGCTTCCGAAAGTCCTGGTAGTACTTCAGGTAAGTGCACTGTAGGAATTGCGTCATCCTTCAATATTCTGGCCAATTTTGGTTGATAATTTAGAAGTCTCATTTTTAGTGGAATTTCCATGCAGTCTGGGTGAAAATGAATGGAACATATTGTAGCTAAAAAAATATTAAAGAAATGAACAACAAATCCTATTGGTTTATAGAGGGATTAGTTCACACGAAAAGTATTTTTATTGCATAAAATATACCCTTTAATAAGTACATATAGTCTATATTTTATTTATATAATAACAGAAATGACACTTACCGTGTTTTAAATTTAATATTTTTTCTCTGTCGTGGCCAGAGGCCTTAACCCACAAGTTGAAGTAACGAGCATTTTTAGGGAAACGAAAGTATTTAATTCCACTGTTTCTGGTCTTTCTGTAATGATTTGTACAAGTCTTCACTGCACAATTCACCATTTTGATAATAACAACAGTCTATATACACTATTAAAACTATAAAACACTAAGAACTATATAACAATAACATTATTAAACACTAATAAGTCTATAATTTTGTCACAAACTTGATCCAACAAACTACGGGCTTCGTAAACAGTCTGCGGGCAATTGAATTTTATTCTATAGCGCGTTGTCATGTAGCCGGTCACCCATTGGTCGTGACGTCACCTGTGTTGTTGCGCGAAAGGAACGATTTTAAGCACGCTGTCCGTTTTACCGGGTTTATGTGTACCGTGGTCTTTGCAAACAATAAGCGCACGTCGATAAGGGTTTTAGCACGACTCGAATTTCCCCTTTTACGAGTGACTAATTTAATTTTTAACGAACGTGAAATTTAATTTAACAAGCGCATAATTAAATTTTTACGAACATCCTAAATTGAATCTAACGATCGATCGATTCCTTTTTTTGTGCATCTCTAAATTACACTTACCTTAAATGCCGTCGATAATCTAAAGATGCTCGCTGCTGGTTGAACCATTCTTCTTCTTCGGCTTCACGATTAGGAATATTATGATCACATATATTATTATTAGTAATATTATTATTAATTTCATTACTATTAGCAGCCAGCACCATCGCAGAAGCATTATTAGTAAAGAAATTATAATCATCTACGTTAATATTATAATAGAACATTTCATTTGCGGACATTAGGAAATTCTGGTTTGACATACTTGATTGATGATGAAGGACAAGAAGAAGAAAGCAAAACAAAGTTGTAGGTATGATGATGGTGGTGGTGGGTGGTGGTGGATGTTTCGTCGATCATACAAATATGGATACTAATGGAAATGCGAGAAAGACAGATCTCACGTTGCAGTTTATTATCTACCCGACACGATGCGGAGGACAAGTCAAGAGAGAGAGAAACACGTACTACCTAGGTACTAACCTTTGCTGCATTTTTTTACGACAAATTTAACCAGTTGCACTAGCGTACATGCACCTATAATCTAGCCTAGAAAAACAAATAATGTGGGGGATTGATGATTAAATTCGCACGTTTGAAGTGAGTGTATACTACTTGTGCTAATCTTCATCAAAACATCATCATCTCATCAACTCACACACAGACACATACCTACATACAGAGAGCATCTTAAAAGTAAATAATATCCCCAATGGTGTCTGTGTGTGTATAAGCAAAGAAGTCAAATCTCCACCCATCAACTAGATAACATTTTTTACCCCCCTCCATTCAATTTCTCTCTGTCCCCTTTAGTATTTTTTTTCTCACGCACGCATACCCAGACTCTACGCACACATAGACCGAATAATAATAAATTGATCAAGTAATTTTCACATGCAGCAGTCATGCACTTGACGTATTCATTATACAGCCATATAATAGTAAATCGTCCTTCTAATCATTATCATCATGTCGTTATGTTTCGAGAAAGAATATCAACTAGTGAGTCCTACTACTACTACTACTAATACAACGCGACTTTATCAATACCATCAACATCGATCGCGGAAACAATCATCGGATGCAGCAGCAGTGCCGTTAATAATTAGAGCCGATAAGGTGTGCAATACACCGACGAAGAATAAGAAGATTATTCGACATCATATAGCAGCAAATAATATTCCCATCAAATTATCGTTAATGAAAACCGAATTGGGTGAACGTCTCGTCTATCGGACACCGTTCTATGCAGGCACAAAAATCACTCCAATTGGAATTGTTTTTGAGGATATTCATCCTATCATCTCGAATGGGGAATATTACGATCCGACAAGATATCAACTAAAATTTGCATATGCGATTACAAAACCACCTGCAGTTCAATCGACGACTAATACGACCAAGAACAAGATACCTAAACTCTACGAATACCTATCTCTACATCTGTTTATCATTGAACAAACTACCGATGATGATGACCTACGAACAACGACGAATACGATTACCGATAATTTGATTTCGATCTTACATCCGAAAATCAAATTTACAACCATCGTTGACGATTATCAACAAGTGATGTGTGAAATTCAAAAGGCTTATGATCGTCTTTCAAAATCTGCAATAATCTATACGCGTGATGATAGATGTGAAGCTTGGTCGAACGTTCTTTATTCATTCGAACGCAATCATTTACAATATAAACGAACGAATGATGACCTACGAACCGACAGAAAGACAATTGACGATTACTATCACATATTGAAACGTTCGAAGATTTCCGATCACGATGGTACGTTTGATATTAATTGTCGCATCGATCGCGGTAGTACGATTCGTCTGTACGATTTCGGTGCTTGTGGCGAAAGTATCCCATTGTATACGCACAATTTACCGTGCGACGTCCAACGAAACTATCTGACCTTCGATTCGTTTCTATGCAGAGAATTGCCGACGAATCCAACATTAAGACGATTATATTTAACTTTGGACCATATGTTTAATCTTTTTCTGCATACTCAATACAACGTCGAATTGAATTATGATTACATTACCGAATTGCAAGAATCACCGATACAACCAAGTTGTTTATATAAACTCCAGATATGTCGAATTCGTGTAAGCGTGCTGATTACGAAAAACCTAACACCCGATCGGCTCTTTGACGTGCAGACGAAACATAATCTCTTCGACACCTTCCAAATGGATTTGTTTCGTATGATTTGCACGAACACTATTATCGCAACTCATTTAAACGACCCCAATTTACCGTTCAACAATTACGTGCCATCATTAACGTCGAACGTATTAGTATTCAGCATATTATTTTAAGAATGATGACGTCTGCCTATCGTGCGATCCTGACGCTTAAAAAATATATATACTCTATTTGGAATTCTTACTACTACTATTTGAAAATTTTAAGAACGACGACGACGACATTGTTCAAGTAGCTTATTTAACTGCACGATATCATGAGAACAAAACATCCGACGAGTCCATACCGCCGACAATAATTCCAAACACGACGACGACGACCACTACCGACAACGATGAGCATAATATCATAATTGCGAAGACCGACGACGAGGAAAATACGACGACGACGACAATAATAACTCCAAACACCGACGACGACGACAATGAGAACACGACGACGACGACAATAATTCCAAACATCGACAACGACGATATTACGAAGGCCAACGATGATAATCAGAACACGACGACGACGACCATAATAACCACCGACGACAATGAGAACACGACGACGACCATAAGAACTCCAAACACCGACTATGAGAACACGACGACGACGACGACGACGAAAAACGCCGATGAAGATAACACAACGACGAAAAGAATTATTGCCAAGTCAAACGATAAACGTCATCCTCGTCGGAATGAAGATATCGAACATTGTAGTCGTCGATATGAAGAAAATATCGAACGTCGTCGTCGATACGAAGATACGGAACGTCGTCGTCGTCGATACGAAGATACGGAACGTCGTCGCTATGAAGAAAATATCGAACTTCGTCGTTTGGATATTATGATGGAAGAACGTCGTCGGCATGAACATCGTCGATATGAAGAACATAATCGTCGATATGAAAAAAGTAGTCCTCGTCGTCGTCGTCGGTTCAATAATGGTGATGAAGGTTATCGGTATAACGATATTCGTGATGATAAGATACGGCGGCGACGACGACAAGGACAACGAACACGCCGACTAACACCATTACAACAAACACCAATAATTCAACAAGATGATACCATAAATTCAACTACATCCGATATTATGACACATAATGTTAAATCGGATGATGACGACGAGAAAGAGGATGGTGAAATTGTTTCCAGTAGTTGTGATAATAATGAAGTTATGGACGATTGTGATTATAATTATGGTTGTAAGAGAAAAAGACTAAACACCTTTATAAAATAAACTATTCTCTAAAAATATAATATTATGTATTTTTTTTCATACATACATACACTACACATACTTCCTTTCTTATCGCTCTCGCTCAAGGTTTTTGTTTACGCAGCGAACGAATGAAGGACACACACACACTTCACATACACGTCGTCGGGCACCACAGATGCGACTATGAGTTTGTTTGGAATAGCTATTGGTTGTACCCGACGGACGATGTGGTGGATATCATATTCGCGCCGTCGTTCTCGCTCGCTGCCGGTTCGCGTCAAGTTATAATCATGACCGCAATGAAGAAATAAGAAAAACCACATTGATAATAATTTATTTTATTTTTGTCATACATCAAGTTATTCTTCACATTATCGTCGAAATTTCGTGACTGATTGTCGTCGTTAAATTATTATGACGACCACCGTCGTTACAATCAATTCCAATACAAAATTCTTCATTTATATCTTCAGAGTCTTCGTCGTAGTCGTTTGCGTGATGATGTAGACAAAAACACGTGAATAAAATCAAGAGAAATATAACAAAGAACATGAACCAAAAGTAAGTCATATTGACGAATAGTAATTCGAAAAAGTTCTTTTCTCTATACATTTCACTCCTCACACCTTTCACAACCAAACACTACGACCAAACAACAAACTACCAGTGATTTCAAATAGTTTCAAATGTTTTTGTGCGCCGATGCGTACTTTCAATTTAGGTGTGTAGGTATATCCCCCTTATTACATACAACGACGACGACGTCAACTATAGACGAAGATAATAATAACAAATAGGTATATTTCCGGAAGCCGAGAATCTAAAACTCTATCATACGACCGTCGCACACATTCATAAGCCGTTTATGTTTAGCTTGTCGCAAAAACGAAGAATGTATGATCAAGCAGAGTTTCGAGTGCCATTTCACCACCGATCCGATCACGCCGGACGGCCGATTCAACGACGAATTGTATGGTGCCCAATTCCTCTCCGAACATCTCTACAACATACGACGACCGTTCTTCTATATTTGCGAGACGCACGTCCATCGGCATAATCATCCAACGATTGCCGATAAACCGTGTATCGTACAGACGACGAAATGTTGCGACGACTCGATATGGTTGTCGGACTACAAACAGAGTTTTATATTGTCGAGCGTGAGTACGAATCCCAAGACACAGAAGCCGCAAATTCAGAATATCGTCATCTACGATCCAAGTATATTGCGCGAACTGTCTTCCAATCATCTCGCATCCTTATTGCGAGCGGTCTTCTTCAATAAGGCTGCCGTTCAGGATCGTGCGAAGCATTACGAATGCTCGAATTTTACCCTGCAGAGTATGCCGCGACATAGGAGCGGAAAGAATTCGGTTAGTTGGACGGCCATCCACGTTTTCGATACGCACGGTATCTATCAGACGGCAACTATATCGCCGTTGCATAGCGAGTCGTACGTCATCTTGCCGCAAAATCTCTACGATCTCGCAAAGGGTTCGTTTCATATGGCATTGGGTTGTATGAAACGCGACCCATCGTTCCATCAGAATAGCATGTACGTATGTACGACCGTACGCAATATGGATCCTACCGTATCGACGATCATCATTGCCGGCGCTCTCTCGAAGCCTCTCAACCAGGATCAGGATGGCGATAAGAATGGCATCTATTTGTTGCCGTTATTCGCGAACGGCTACGATCGAACCAAAAGCTATAAATTTGTCTTGGCCCTGCACGAAATGAGTCGGGCGTATTGTGAACGAGTCAACTATTTGGCCGACGCACGCTTAAGTCTCTCCGAATACGATTTACACGTTACGTATCGTTTACGCCACAAACTGGCGGCGACGGATCCATTTTTTGCCCGAACCTATAAACATGGGCCGCAATTTCTGATCGAAGCCGGTTGTGCCTATCTTCGACCGGAATACGAACAATTTCGCGATCGCATGATTGCGTTACACAGTCGACCGTTTAAGAATGTCGTGACCGTTGACGATATTCTCGGCAAGACGGATTTTCTCGCATCGATTGTGGCGTCGGGTGCGAAATCGAATCCCGAAGCGATTGGTATTTTTCTCGACGAGCTCCTTTCGACGAACAAAACGCTCGAACAGAAAAAACACGACATGTTCGCTCAAACTAATCGCTACCTCGACGCCGGACACGGTCTCAGCTTAAAAGGTCGCATGCAATTTGTCTCGTTATATGCGGCAATGGACGTTATCGATATACACGGTACGATATTTCACAATAAAGTATTCGTTATGGATTTTAAACCGTTTCCCTTATCCGCTATGTTCATGTTTAATAATGCATCATTGGAATTATTCGTTGAGGATATATGGTCATTGCTGAATAACAATGACAACGACGATGACGACGACGACTTGGTATTTTGTGATTATATATCGATGCATGAACATCGATCGATGGCAATGACTACAAATGCTAAACGTTTAGCAAAATCTCATAAATTTCCCGAAGAAGTCGACACCGACGACGATTATGATGATGAGAAAATGGAATGTGACGACAACGACCACGTCAATAACTATATGATACCGCCGCCCCCTTCGGAAGAATATATTTGGTCGCATGATCATCAATCGAGAATTCGATTTACTTCAATCCTTCCGATGCCTATTAGTTAGATCGTCGCTATGCTATTTGTTTGTGTGATAAAACTTGAGGAGAGAGTGAGTGGTGGTGGAAATCGGTCGCCGTCGCGTCGCTATAAAAGGGTTATTTATGCACATTAAATGCAGTTTCTCATCTGCTTTTTTGGCAGCAATGAGAGAGATATTATTTCCTCTCATACACATATAAGCGCACACACACACTCTCACATAAAAAGTGTAGTGTGTGTGCGTGTGTGTGCCAGCCAGCCAACGATGATCCAGTAATTTGGGGGACGAAGATCAACCACCCAACACGAGATGACCATCTAGAGACGCATACGCACACACACACACACACACCAAAAAGCATGTAAGAAAACCACCATCACCAGATGACAACAACAATAATAACGACGGCCTTTTGGCGATTAGATTGTATTTTATATTAATATTTTCTTTTATAACCAACGCTTTCTCTTTAAACAAAATGTAGTGTTACCCGTAGTCTCGCATCTGCTCTAGAAATAAGTACACTTAGGCTAGAGAAGAATTGGGAAATATAGTATAGTTTTTTTCTTTCAATTTAAAAAATGATGATATTCAGCAATAATTGGGATTTATTTCACATTTACGAATCAATTTCTACCATTTATAATATATAATACATAAATAAGAATACCAGCTACTAAACGCTTCAAGTATATCGCGAAAGAGGAGATTGCTCGTATGTGTACATTTCTTATTGCAAAAATTCAATATTGATATGGCGTATAGTTATTAATAGTTTGGTTTATTTGAAGTACGCGGATATGTATATCACACTTATGTGTTGTTATCTCGTATATACGTTCTCGCTCGGTCGATTTACTTGAAGTGTTTTCGTCGTCGTCGTGGTCGTGTAAACAGTTGAGATAGTAATTGACGCGACGACGAAAAAAATGACAAATAATTAATTTACATGACTTACATAATTCAATATGGGTGCTATTTTTTTGTAAACAACTAGAATATAACGCATATCACAGTAAAAGGCGATAAAAGAAGAAGAAGAAGTGTATAATAACTTAAGGAAACAGTATCTATCTAGGTATATAGAGTGGTTTCGGGAGACGTCGTCCCAAATCATATTTGAATGGCCCGAAATGATTGGTACGATTTTCTGTTCGAATTCATTCGGAAATTATAAAATGTCGGGAACATAATTTTATAAGAGGAATATACATACAACACCATTTCTTAGCTTAGCAGCAGTAGGCAAACTATATATCGGTATAATCTGTTCTTTTAATCATTTTATTGTACATGTTCGCATATATATATATATATATATATATATATATATATATATATATATATATATATATATATATATATATATATATATATATATATATATATATATATATATATATATATATATATTATATTTAAGGTTACACTGTGTCTCTATATTTTGTTTGTTTCGGTATGACTTTGGTGTGTTTCTATGGCGGCTTTTAACGCGACGACGACTAAACTTATACTTGAACAATCTCTCTTCCCCACACCTCATATGAATAATAAATAGGATACGAATCAAAATGAAATAATCTTACAGTGTGTATGCTTAAGGAACTGTGGACTGTAATTAACCTGTTTGTGGAGTAGTGGTTAGAATTAAGGCACAAGAAAAGATAGATAGAAGTGTAGTAGTATAGTAGTACATAATATATTGTATATTGTTTGGACACACAAGTTTGTAAACTTTTTTTTTTCACCTCTGTATAACCAACTAAGTTCGTAGTTTGATAAGATCTGTACACCATTTTTTTTGTTAGAAATAACACACGCGACGATCATTTATACGTCTACCTATATTATCTTATTGGCGTACGATTGTATGATTTTGATTTTGGATTTCATTGGAATCTTGCATGTGTATGATTGCATGATTGTATGATTTTGAAATAATTGTGATTAATGCAAGAGATCACGATTATGCGAGGAAATGTACAGTTGTATGGTTTCGTTTAGTTTGAAGTATGAAAAAAATTTAAATGGAATAATGAAAATGGCATGTAACGTGATGATTGTTTCTTTACATACTCTTTCCTTCAACTCCCTATATATATAGTATGAAATAATTATTATCGAGATGCATTTACTCGCATACACATTAAAAGTGTCAAACTAGAACAAAATTCCAAATATAATTGGTCCAAATATAACACTTCTAAGACGAATGTTAGTTAGTTTCATACGGTAAGATAGTAAGTTGTATTTCTTCAAGTATGCATTGTAGACCACCACCACCCATACTACATTTCCAACAATCATAATAATTGTCATCGCAATCATCAAGTATTCTATTGCATGTATACCTACAAACACTTACTCCTTGATGGAGAACGGAGAATGGAGAAAGATATTCGGAAGGGAATTCGAAAAGGAAGCCTCACCTAAAACAACATCAATCTTTTCGATTCCCTAAAACGGTACAGATCTTCCTTTTTTCGACGATTAGCGGTATTATCTAGTCAACAGCAGCAGCAGTATTATTTAGCAACGACAAGTAGAACAGAATCTCGAATGACCCATCCACCTTAGTAGCTTTATCTACCTATAAGAAAAAAAATTACACACAAGTTCATTGTCCATGTCTTTGTACATTCATGTCCCGTCTCGATTGTGTTTTAATTTATTCCATTATTTATTTAATGCAAAAATATCTTCTTGTTTTTGTGCGCATGCGCGTTACCCACACCACTTAAAAAAAAACATGGCGGACATACGGCCAATAAAACCATTACACTTGGTATAGTTTCTTTCATTCCGCACACGTCGTCGCCAAAGTGTAGACCTTCATCCCTATTATATATATACAATAGGGATGAAGGGTTGGAGGGGAGGGGAGGGGGATTATGATACGTATGCTAGCTTGCGTAAGCTAATCGGAATTGTTTTTTTGTTAAAATTTCTTCCATGTCCTAATCGTCATATCATCGTCGTCGTATAGTACACACATTAGCATAGTCGTCGTCGGTACTTGAACGCATTTGTAACGTTATCGAATTTGATAAGGAACGCATATCGGTTGACATGAGACAGACGACGACGACGACAATAATTTATCGATGGCGATGACATAGAACCAATTTCGAGCACTTTTGTACAATTTTTTCTCGAGGCCGGCCAGACCCTCGCCAGAAATTATTTTCGCTAAGGACCTGATTCCCCTATGCTTGCCATGTATTTTAGCTAACGTGAAGATTTCGCAATAGTTAACTAGATTGCGTAATGTATTGGCATCGTCGTCGTCTTCATGTCATCCGATGAAATCGACGACGATAATGTTCAAACTTGAATTTCCTATGCTTTCAATGCCGTTAGCTAGTCGACCGAAACTAGCTAGCTAGCTATAAAACTAGATAAACTTCATCGTCATCGTCGTCGGATCACACCGATGACGATAGCGCGCTAAACTCGATGATGTATATCTCGTCGTCGCGGCGTTCCGATGATGATATACACGACGACAATGAGGTTAACACTTGTGTACGAGCGCGCGCTAAACTCGATGTCGTCGTGGTAGTTACCGACGACAATGTGCTTAGCACTTGTGTCGTTGGGTGTTCCCGATTACGACAAACCGACGACGATGTGAGGAAGACTTGTGCGATATACCTAATATACGTTCCAGGTCATCCTCATCGGCCGACGACACCCGATGCCGACGACGTTAACGCTTAGGGCGTTTTTGGTCGAGAAGTGTAACAAAAAATTTTTCTCGAGCCCGACCCAAGCCTCCTCAGAAATTATTTTCGTTAAGGACCTGATTCCCCTATGCTTGCCATGTATTCTAGCTAACGTGAAGATTTCGCAATAGTTAGCTAGATTGCGTAATAGTTAGCTAGGCATTATTGTCATCGTCGTCGGGAGAGTTTAGAGCTACCCGACGACCATCATATTAATTATCGACGACGAACTCCATAAAGTGTCGTTTTGTGTCGCTAATTTCAATTCTCGAGGCCGGCCAGACCCTCGACAGAAATTATTTTCGTTAAGGACCTGATTCCCCTATGCTTGCCATGTATTCTAGCTAACGTCGCTATTTCGCAATAATCGAGCGGATTGCGCAATCGGAAAACTAGCTAAAATACGTCACAGCCTAGCTAGCTAAAACGCTTATGGACATCGTCGTGGCGAGACGACGACGACGACGATGATGATAATGCCGACGACGATAATGCCGACGACAATCAGGGTTTGGGACGTAAAAAATTTATGCATCCATTTTTACCCCCACCCCTTTTTTACCCCATTATATATAATATATATAATGGGAGGGATGGACGTCCTTTCGCGACGACGTGGGCGGATCTAAAGTTCCTACGGCTATGTTCGTAGTTTTATTAGAGCGTTGTCCGCCATTTTGTTTTAGGGTGGGGTAACTTTCCGCATTTCACCAAGTGTTGGTTATGTCGTAATGCGCATGCGCGTCGACTATAGTTGGATTCATATCGACTTCTTTTACCCCATCCGATCGATCGAATGACCAAGTTCCTCGAGTTCCTTACAAAGGAATGCATCGTGAATATGGTTGTCGTCTTTGGGTTTCCACACACACACACACACACACACACACACACACACACACACACACCACAAACACATAATATCTACCTAAAATATCGTTTGGATGGAAGGTTTGTAAGTTTGATTGAATTTTGTTTGGTCTCTACTATGACTGCGCATGCGCAATAAAAAAGGCGGAAGATTTGAATTCACTCGAAGGTGGCAGCAATAAAAAAAAAGATTCATTTCACGCGACCAACACCAAAAAAATAAGAACACATTGTTCGATTATAATATCAATTTTATTTAACACATTATACGATAAAATACAGATTTTTTCCCCCACATCTATTGGTCGTCGTCGGTCTTCAAACGTTTCCAATTAACAGATTCTGCATCATGTTTCCAAGCAGGTTCTTCCTCGTCGTCGTCGTCATCCATAATTCTTTTCTTTTGTTGATTCAATCGCATAACATTTGGTTCGAATAGTGTTTCAATTTCTTCGAGTGCATCGGCCGTCAACGTTATGAAGAACGATGGTTGGTCAGCTTCGTCGGAACATCCAGCGAATTGCATTCGTTTGAGGAAATGTGAAACGACATCTTTCGTGTTTATAATCATTTTCTTGCTACTAAAATAATCCTGTTGATATGCGTAATGGAATGTATATAACGCATTACCGGCATCGAGATTATAATAGATTGTCTTAGACGACGACGAATCACTCAAATTGGAATATCTACGTATTTCTTTTTTATTTAATAGTAATTCGTAAATATTTGAAGACATATCCCAAATCTGTTCCTTCTTGTCAGTAATTTTACGTGTCGCTTCGCATAACGCATGCATACCCAATAGTTGTACGAAACGTTCGATACGCTTCGGAATGGTTACGTCGGTCGTCGGGTCGTGTATATCGTGAACGTCGTTCACCAAATATAAATTCTCATAAATTCTCGGGTCGTGTATATCGTGAACGTCGTTCACCAAATGTAAATTCTCATAAATTCTACAATTACCATCATCGTGTCCTTGAATTTTTTGTATTGCTCGTGGTCGGGTTTGTATTTCGGTAGAATAATGCCGTTATTGTATTGCATCATGTGTGTATAGAGATGCGTGAGAACGCCAAACACGTCGGAGAATTCACGAATCGTAGCGTCGAGCGATTCACATTCGATATTAACGTTAATGTCGTCGATACGAGCAAAGCATTCGTTGAGTGTCATCTTTTTCAAATCACAGCCGCCCTTCGACGACGACAAATCGACATCACTATTCTTATTGATTGCACGAAAAGCTATACGAAAACGGATCGTCTTCTTGGGCAATAGATGCGGTTCGTCGGCATAGTTATAGGTCTTGACCATTTTATTTTAATCGATGGTCGTATAATCGAAATACCAACAGACCGTGTAGCGTTTTAGCGTATTAAAATGTTTTGGATTCATCGCAGCAACCCTTACACACATATCGGTCATGGGTACTTCGATGGCATTCGTAAGTGTCATGGGAACGTTGCCGAGAACGAGTTTCGTCCGATCGATACGCATCTTGACGTCACACGGTTCGACCGACTCGACACCCGTATTGTCGCTACGAAAGATGACTCGCTTGACGACCTCTTCGGATCTTTCGGACGGACGTGTCGAAACATTATCCGCACCGACGTACAATTTTCAATCGGCAGCATAGAAATCACGCGTACACACCAAGATCGCCGAATGGATTGTTTCGCCTTCGCGTTCAATGAGATCCTGCATCGACGTATCGCCGATACCTTCAAATCGTGGCTTGCGAACGATAAAATTGCTCGAAATCTCCGTTTCGTTGATCATCGTCGATCGGCGACTCTTACGGATATCGCCTAACGTTGCATCGATATCGATATAATTCGTCAAGGCGATACGTTTCGACGATACGCTCAACGGTACTTCGAAACTTGGATGCGGATTCTCGGCAAGAAGACTTGTTATGAGATGCCGTTGATGATCATTCTTGCAATAGTTATCGTAGTCGAATTGTAGAGCGCTACCAATAAAAATATCCATATCGTTGAAAAGATTCATCGCACACGACGACGACTCAAGTTCGACGGGCGCATCGAACTTTTCGGCAATCATATAAGACGGTTGATGTAGTAGTACTCGATGCTTGTTCATCGCCCATTCTTTGCGAACGTTAGTCGTTCGAATGTTAGAGGGTGCCGATCGTGTACTTCGTTACGCTCGCGCCTATTACGATCGAGTTGTCTTATGGTCACACGGTTCGGCATTACACGTTGACGATAAACTTCAACTATTTGACGAACCATCATGTCATTTAGAGGAATCGTCGTCGGTTAATGATCACGACGACGACGACGATGACGACGACGATAATACTACTACTACAACTATTAGTCCAATGAGTGGTTATATGATGAAAGTTTTAAACGAAAGGAAAAATATTATCACCGACGACGATCAAACGATTACAAAAATTCAACGAACATCAGCAACAAATACGTACGATATTTGCGGTCGTAATGATGGTATATTTCGAAAGATCACAGACGACGGCAAAATTACAACACATCCGCGACGACGACAACCACTATTCGATTTGATTCTTAGTCATAACGAACATCATGAAAAACGATCGCCAAAGAATCTTCTCTATATCTACAACTATTTCACAAATGTCTACTTTTCCGAAGCGGTACTCGTCGACGATTCACCCTACAATTGGACACCGGAATATATTAAATGATTATACCGGCACGAGGAATTCGCAACATCGATCTTATAACGCGAGAGATTTGACTTTTTTTGCCTAGGTATAAAATACGCCAACACATTCTCAATCGCTTCACTGTCAAAATGATTATCGTAACAACAAATACCGTTGTCGTCGTGATCTACGTTAGCGGTTTATTAACCGCTGCTGCTGCTGCCTCATCATCGATAGACGACAAAGAAAATAGTTTTCTAAATCTATTATCAATTGCTGCTGATAGTGATACATTTCAAAAAATGGAAATATCATCATCGCCGTTACCATCATCTATTCCAATAACGAAGACGACGACGACTGAACTAATAAAGAAGGAATCAAGAAAATCAATACCTACAGCAATGTTAACAAGCATGATTATATCGCATGTGTTTTTTATAATTATGGCGTGGTTTTTACGCTGCTAATTATTTTTCTGTATTTACTGGGGGCAAATAAATTGACATAACTTTACTTTATTTTGTTTATTTTGTATGTTTGTACAGTAGGTATAGGTGTCGCGAGATACCTATACGTGTGATGTGATATGATATTGAAACGAATGACCAATTCTAAGGGAGCAAATAATATTAGTTTCGTTGCAGCATTATACATGTTGTGTTGTTGGTGGTGGGGTAGGTAGAACTTGACCAGCATACATAATTTATATATTATAGTTACAGTCGTATTATATCGTTTCTAGAGTGAACACACACACACGCATAAAGATGACAACAACGTCGATGCAGCTTACAATGACATAATATTATTACAATCATTGAACGACGATAGTGGTTACAATTCAACATTATCGTCGTCAGACGAAACAGACGATTCACAACAACAACGTCGTATCTATGTATTTGGTGGGCCGGGTTCCGGTAAGACGACTTTTATCGACTCCCTCATCGATATCATTAACGAGAATGATTCGACTAGGACACCGAAACGACTATGTCGTATAATTAAGCCGCGCGACAATCGAAGCGAATGGATATCGGGAACAAAGACCGGTACGATATTCGAGATGAACGAAACGACGGGTAAATTTTGTCGTCAAGTAATTGAAGAAACATCGTCGTCGACGTCCTCGGAAGTTCATTATCTCGCATTGGTGGCAACTATAAATGAAATAATTTTACATTATCGTTATACGCCACCGAGGTCGCTCGGCTATCAGACGGAAGATATTGCCCATCTACAAGAGGAAATGTTGCAGGAAAAATACGACAATTACGTGTACGATACGAATATGTATTGTACGCATTCGTCGATGGATATCATCTATACGGAGGAGAAACGAAGTGTGACGGTTGCCGACGATCGATTCGATTTGCAATTTTTCGAATGCGACGTTCGATTACCGATTGCAGCCGCCCGACCTACTTGCCGTTGCTTTGTCGATGACGCTTCCACCAGTCAATCGTTCACGTCGACCGACACATTTATCGTCATCGTACAGCAATTCGAAGAGATTCCCTTTCGAATATGCGAATTTCTTCGAACGATCGGTCGGACGCATCGAATTCATTTGGTCGTGAATCGTTTCGATCACATCGTCGGCAACTCAATGGACATGTCAATGTTTGTCATGCTAACTAACAAACATCGATTTGATTACGCACAAACGATCATCCATAAATATTGTAATATAATTCCGATCGGATGTATATGGTTTATCGATAATGCGTTTACATACGAATTGCAATCGCAGAAACCCGATAGTCCTGGTGTTCAAGATTCTAATGCCACCACCACCACCGACGAAAATATTTGGAGTTGTTATCATGATGCTCGTTCAATATGGAAGGATGCGAAACGAAATAATCTTAATCTACTCTCACATATTTTAGTGTAATATATATAATATGATGTAAAATAAAATCTTATTTGAATCTCACATTGCTTTGTTCATTCTTATTTGACCTATACACCATCTCTATAAACATAATATTGTGTACCGATAACGATGACGACCGATAACTGCATTTGCCCAAAGTTATCGTCGTCATTCTCTCCTCGTCGAGAAAGGGTGCGGATCACGTCGTACAAAAACGATAAATAAATAAACTACTGTGTGTGTGTGGTGTCTCGCCGCCGATGGGTATATACCATGGTGATTTGAAGGACAAATCTCAGTCAGTACCTAAAGTCAATTACATACGGATTGTTCCGTTTACTTATACAGGGTGTTTCAGAAATAACGGCTAACCTTGAAGGACCATATTCACCAAGGACAGATAAGCAATATTGGTCAAATAACCTATAGTCTATTTCAAAGTTTTATGTACTAACAAAATTGTATTGAAAAATTCGTCTAAGGCCGGCCCTGGTGAATAGCCGAACGCGCATGACTTGACTACGGTTGCAAAAGACCGTACAAACAATTAAAAATAGAGAGATTAGTACCTACCTAATCCAGAAATGTGATGCGGATTTACAAACGTGATTATTAAGCGTTATCGCCGAACAAAACAAAGCGACTCAACACAGCAACTAGGCGTCTCGGCCGAACAAAGTTATGTCGCATTCTAGCCATAGAATTGCAATTCAATACTACACAAATCACTACACAAAGACACCAACATTAAGATTCCAAAATCCAAATGATTTTTATTGTTATTAAACCAACAAACAGCTGTTCGACCATGACCACGCTTGTAGACGTTCATATCAACCTGGCGAATGTAGGTCATTGTCACGTTCAGCGAGAAAGGCCGCAGTGGGGGGGGCGGCGGGGCGACCGAATGTTCCCCGCTGCGTTGATTTGTCACCAGTTGCAACACAACTGTAGTGGATTGTGGTCGATTGTCTTCCGCTGGTCAGGGACGGACTCCGTCTTTCTTCATTAATTTTCTCAATAATGCGTGAAGTTGGACCATACGTTATTTGACAAAACATGCTTATTACGTCCTTGGGCATATGCTCCTTCAAGGTTAGCCGTTATTTCTGAAACACCCTGTATAGAACACTATCAGTTTTTTTCATCATCTCTCATCATGGTTCTTAAAGTTCTTACCGTCATTCATGTGATTATTACAACGTTACTATTCGCATTGATTGCCGTACTAATATTTCCCGATGTTACGTGCCTCATCAACGAACATAAATTATGCCGTCAAATTATCGTCATCGAAGATAATAACACCAACACCACAACCAATGTTCATAGTCGTCTCCAAAGAAGAAGTATCGATGAGAACGAATGCCTATCGAAAATCTATAGCAAATTAAATACGTTCCAAATTCGAAATGGCCTAACATCGACCTTTGATTGCATGCTAACCGATCGCGTCCAATCGTTGAATATCGAATTCGTTAACAACAACTACGATGACGACAACCAAACGATGTGTTTCGATGTCCGTGCAACGTATCGAATTCCTCCTCGAACGATGGCGAATCTAAGACAGTTAAACGTCAAGAATATCGATCAACGTATAACATGTTTCGAAAATATACCGAAACATATTTCACAATTACATATCAGTTACGATGAGGAGAATGCAAGAAGAACGCCGCCCATCGAATTAGATTCGTTTACGTTTCACGTATTGGCAAAAGTACGCGATTTAGTCTACGAACATAATCACATTTCAGCGATCAAAGAGAATACGTTCGTCGGATGGTTAAGATTAGAATCGGTTCGCATGAACGATCTGAGCATGAAGGAGATTTCGTCGACTGCTTTTGATGGTGCGTCGTCGCCTATACGATTTATGCATTTGCGGAAGAATCGTCTATCGCGAATGGATTTTGTTGCGTCGTTGCAACGAAATCCATTTGGTTGCGTCGAAGTACTCGATCTATCGCACAATGCCATCGAAAACGTACCCGTTGGTATATTTTCCAGTTCGAGCACCATTCGGATATTGAATTTGGCAAACAAACACATCGTTTCGACGCAATTCTTTTTGACGCGAATGCCCAAATTGGAAATGATCGATTTCAAGGGTAACGAAATTGAACGACTCGATATGAATACCGTATGGTTTTTGGATACTACTGTCGACGGTCTCCTTTCAGTTAATCGAAAACGTATCGATCATATTCTTGTCCGACGAAACGACGACGATTTGTCAACTATTCGTATGTCACCGGGTAATTTCTTTGCATGTGATTTTATATTTCCATTGATGCAAATATTCAAGATACGTTCACAGGATGGTATTACGACGATTGAATGTAAATTGGAAACGGACACGACCGATAGTTATCGTTTTCTGGAAACTAGTCCACGACGACGAAGAATCATCAAACATAATACCTATATGAAATATACGTCATCATCGCAAATTGTAAATGCTGCTGATAACGACGATCTAACTACAATTAATATTCTACTTTTGATAATTGTATTAGTTGTGATGTGGACTCTTATCGCTTAACCCCCAAAAGAAACCGGCGAGAGAGAGATGGAAAGGATGAAAAGTATAAATAGAGACAACTATTGAATGTGCAAATTAAATTAATTCGAATATAGAGTAGTGTACGCTTCTTCCAATAATTTCAAACATGACTATCTACGCTAATAGTTATAATAAATTCGAAAATGAAGACGGCAACGATGAAGAACAATCGACTCCAACTCCGATCCGAGGCGGCAATAGTTCACCGACGAAGAAACACGTATCGTTCCGACCAGCTGATGTCAAATCGTCATCGTGGGAATATAAAATAAATATGCCGACGAAGATAAAATTTACACCACGTTTTCGTATTCGTCGTCGTACCCGTTGCGATTGGTTGTGGAGTTTGGAAACGTCGAAAGCTATCTCGCCACTCAATAACGTGATGCTGTTCGTATCGTTGATGTTCGTCTTTGTCGTCGTTACGGACATTTTCTACCATCTACAAATCTATCAACGATTCTACGATAATATACAAACGCATCAACCGTTCTCGCATACGAATTCATTGGCGCCGGCGACCTGCTCCGAGATTCTTCCATCGATGGTCGAATTTTACGAACACGTTTACGCACCGACGATGGCACTCGTCTTGATACCGATTATATTCCTCTTCGGTATCGGCTATATGATCAGCGACGAAACCATCACGCTGCAAATTATACACGGAATCGGCTCCGCGAGTACACAATTTGGAATAATGGCTCTCACGGCGATCCAACTGCAGATGAACGTCGACGATGTCTTCTGTCAACGTTTCACACGTTCCCGTACGACCATTGTGATCTTTGCGGTGCAAATTTGTATGTGCATCGTAACGATCGGTCTATTAGCGATATCGATGAATGCTAATCTGTCGTCGTCGTCGTCGTCGCAAAAGAATACCAAGACGAGAAAAACTATCATCAAATTCTAATTATTATAATATCTGTCTATATATTACCTATATTTTAAAATAAATTTTGCACGTTGCAAGTATGCACGTTATATTGCCTTTTTATTTTTTTTTTGGAGGGGAGTGGTGGAATGTGAATAAAACGATTGATTTGGCGCGAGAAGAATCAGATTTCATCTTAAATTCATTTGGATAAGTAGTGTTTTGTGCTTGTTCCTATAATTAGTTTAATTTTAATCATGCTGATGATGGTGAATTTTACCACTCTGCTTGCAAAAATATCAATTGTGCTGCTACTACTGCCGATGGTAACGATGACATTGGGCGCTTCGTATTCGCGCGTCAAATGGTTATCGCCGTCGACGATCAAACAACCGCTATGGCATATGGACGAATTTATCTTTTTTACCATAAAGTCACGAATTCCGGTAGGTTGTGCGATGGGCGATCGTAAGAGTACAATGCTCGACATCTATCGAAAGGCCAATCTGACGGATATGATGGAAAGTTTGTACCTATCGTGTAATCGTACTCAAAGACCTACATCGCAGGCAGCCGTCGCGATGAGACGAGAAGTATTTTCCGACGATCGAATCACCTACATCGATATGTCGCATAATGCCATCGAAATTATACGCGACGTCGATACGTTTCGCATGACGCCCGACTTGGAAGTACTCGACTTGACCGACAATAAATTGAAGAATATCAGCCTAACGATATTGGAATTTATACCGAAGCTTCGCGTTCTCATGCTCAAAGACAATCCGATGGATTTTATCGCTGCCGATACGTTCGAATCGTCGTCGAATTTGGAATATTTATCGATCGGTGACGGCCATCTGACCAATTTCGATTTTGTTCTATCGTATGCGAAAAAGTTGAATTCGAAACGCGACTTGGACATTTGGCAATATTATTATAGCGATGTCGAATGGAACGATTATCTGAAAACGAATCAATTTCCGGCGACAGCGGCCGACCAACAAAAACTCATTTCGAAGGAAGTCGCTATCGTCTTGGCCGTTAACTTGCAATCATTCAACGCTCACTATAACATAACTATGCCTACGCGTTGTGATGATTGTAAAAATGCTACGATCGATTGCAAAGGACTTACACACAAATGGGAATGGAACATTATCGTACCGCAATGCTATCGAAATGTTTCATTGGACGTCCTAACGACCATCAATGCTAACTTTAAACTTTGGCTTGGTATCGATGACGATTTAATTGATTTGAACGATACTGAAACACTAAGACTTCGTCGAATTCCCAATGAAAAGGATTTAGTTGCGGTTGACGTCGTCGTCGGTACTAATGCGACCACCATTCGTATCGACGAAGATGATGATAATATTATGTCGACGAAGAGTGTTGTCGTCGATAAAGATGTAATCGATGTCGACGAAGATGATGGCGACTATTACGATGAGAACGACAAACATTTTGATGTCTTTGCCGACGTCGTTGCTAGAACTAATATGACGATGACAATTTTTACCACACCATTGAAATATCAAAATAAGAACACGACGAATCAAACTTCAATAAACTCGACGACAACTGAAGCAACAATGACAATAATGCCGACGACAATGAATGAAGACGAGGAGACGATGACAATAATACCGACGACAATGCGACGACGACATTAAGAAGTGATGCGGCGACGATGACATTAAGAAGTGATGCGGCGACGACGACCATAATTCCAAATACAACGATGACATTAAAAATTGAAACGACGACAAATCCTACAATGACAAATACCATTACGACGACGACGACTGCGACGACGAATAATACAATGAATAATACTGGATATGAATGGGTGAATGCTGGTTGTCTTGAATGATACCAATGATTAGCTTTCTGTACTAATATGGTTGAGAATGTGGACTGTATGTCATGCTGAAAATTGTTCTAATTCAATTCTCATAATAATAATTTTCTGTTATTGTCGTGGTTACGCGAGATCGGCCCAACATGGCAACGAGTCCGTAACATCCTCCCCCCTATTGAAATATTTATTTCAAAATACAGCTTGTCATCAAATACATGAAAAATACAAATCATAAAGTTTATGAAACAAAGTCAAAACTAACGGAATAATTTGCGAAACTAGTCTTCATTCGGAAGAATACATAACCGTCTAGTAGCACGCTTAAAAACTCCTGTGTTCGTTCTTATTTCGGCCACTCGCGCTATATTGTCACTACCGGGAAATAAAGTTATCACTCGACCTAATAACCACTTGCAAGGAGGTAAGTTATCTTCTTTGATTATTACTAGGTCGCCTTCCTTAAGGCTGCTGGAACGAGATTTTTTCCATTTCGTTCGTGTTTGGAGTTCGCCTAAATATTCTCGGGTCCATCTGTTCCAGAAATGCTGTACCATTTGCTGCACTCTTTGGTAACGTATGAGGCGATTTGGGTTTAGTTGAACTAATTCTTCGTCGGAAGTAGTAGTCAGGGGTCTTCCAATAAGGAAATGGCCAGGAGTCAGTGGCGAAAGATCGTTAGGATCGGCACTGAGAGGTGAAATTGGGCGGGAATTAAGAATCGCTTCAATCTGTGTGAGTAGGGTATAAAATTCTTCAAAGACTAAATTTGAATTGCCAGCTACTCGAATTAAGTGATGCTTTACAGATTTTATAGCTGATTCCCATAAACCTCCAAAATGAGGTGACCTAGGAGGTATTGTTTTCCAGTTAATTTCTTCTTCTATTAAGAAATTATTTATTTTTTCTAAATCTTTCCGAACAAACTTCAGTAACTGTTGTAATTTATTTTTTGTACCAACAAAATTTGTTGCATTGTCAGAGAATATTGTATTTGGCTTACCGCGTCTTGCAATGAAGCGTCGTAGTACCGCGATAAAACAATCTGTGCTTAAGTCTGTTGCCAATTCTAAGTGTATTGCCTTAGTTGAAAAACATACGAAAACAGAAATATAAGCTTTTATTTTTTTACATCCGCGTGTACGTTTGTCATTTAACATAAAAGGACCACCGTAATCTACACCTACATGTTCAAATGCAAATGATGAGTTAATTCGTTCAGTGGGTAAGTTACCCATAATTGGATCAATTGGTCGTGGTTTGGCTTTGAAACATTTAATACAGTTTCTAACAATTCGTTTAGTCAAATTTCTACCTGATATTGGCCAGTATTGTTCTCTTAATAAACTGAGTAATAGTTGTGAACCACAGTGCAATTTATTTATGTGAGTTTCTCTTGCAATCAATTCCGTCAGTCGGTGGTTTTTGGGCAAGATTAATTGATGTTTAGATTCAAAATTTATATTAGCGTTTTTTAAACGACCACAAACGCGAAGCAAATTGTCTTCGTCTAAAAATGGTTGCAACGAAATTAGAGTTTTTGGCATTTCGCCCTTTATAATCATTTGAATTTCAGACTTAAATGTTTGTTCCTGACATAATTTAACTAATTTTTTGGTTCAGTTCCTTATTTCTTCAACAGTCAAAAAACCTGCATGTTTATGATTAGGATATTTTGCGTTATGTACAAATCTTAATATGTAAGCCGTTACACGGCGTAAGGTAGTAAAGCTTGAAAATTTATTAAAAAATAGCAAAGAATCGTCATCATTTGTCCTAACTAGACAAATTTTGTTTTCAAGTTTTAATTCGGTTAGACATGCATCATCATAGTATGGAAAATTATTATCTTCAATTGTAAATGAATTCTCTTTAAGCCATTTAGGACCGTGCCACCATAATTCACATTTTTTTAAGTACTCTACACTACATCCCCGAGTCAGAATATCAGCCGCGTTACTATTTGTAGAAACATGATTCCAATGATTAATATTGGTCAATGCTGAAATCTGTGCTACTCTATTTGCAACATATGCTTTCCATTTTCGGTCTTCCCCTTTTATCCAACATAATGCAATCGTTGAATCACACCAATAGTGACATTTGTCAATTTGAAGTCTTAGTGATTTTTGCAGACGATTGACTAATTTAGCTAGTAATAACGCGCCGCATAATTCTAAACGAGGTAACGACACGGATCGTAATGGCGCAACACGAGATTTTGCACACAATAAATGAATTTCCACATCACCATCACCGTCCCAAGATTTAACGTATACACACGCTGCGTATGCCTTTAGTGACGCGTCGCAAAATCCGTGTAATTCTACACGTACCGGAGAAACCACTAAAACTTTTCTAGGTATCTTTAATGATTCTATAGATTGTAAATCCGAAATATATTCTACCCAAAGTTTGAACAAATCCTCATCTAAATAATCGTCCCAATTCATCTTTGCCTTCCATAGAGCTTGCATAAATAATTTTGCTCGAATATGAATCGGTCCTAGTAAACTCAAAGGGTCAAATATTTTACTTATAATGGACAAAATATTTCGTTTAGTTACATTAGTGTGTTGTTTGCATGTTGTCGAAGAATAATGTAAATAGTCATGATGAGGTTGCCATAATAAACCTAGTGTTTTGTTTGATTCGTTCTTGTCAAGATTAATTACTTTAAATGTGTTTGCTTCTGAGTGCTCTGATTCTAACAGTTCGGACTTGTTAGAAATCCATTTCCGTAAGTTGAGTTGGGCCTTTTCCATTATGTTTGTGATATCCCTTTTTAAAAGTTTTGCCTCATCTATCGAGTTTGTCCCCGAAAGCAAATCGTCGATGTAAAAATCTTCATTTATTATTCTACTTGCTTCTGGGAAATCGGACTGGTTTTCAATTGCTAATTGTTTTAAGCAGCGAGTCGACAAAAGCGGTGATGAAGTGAGCCCATAAGTGACGGTGTTAAGTTCAAAACATTTTATCTGTTCCTTGTCGTTGCTTCTCCACAGGATTTTTTGATATTGTCTGTGCTTAGGATTGATGAGTATCTGTCTATACATTTTTTCGATATCTGCACGCAATTGTACTTGCGGAATCGAAGTAGAATGTCGAAAAGTTCACTTTGTACAACTGGTCCTTTCAGTTGAACATCGTTCAAACTCAATCCAGAGCTTGTCGCCGCTGAACCATCAAACACTGTTCTTAATTTTGTGGTTGTGCTTGACTGCTTAATGACTGCGTGATGTGGTAGGTAATATCCCAATTTTTGTGATTCTTCTGTTTCTTTTATTTCTGTCATGTGTCCTAAAGATTCATATTCACGCATGAATTCTTTATATTGATCAGCAAGCGATTGATCACGACCAAGTCTTTTCTCAGTACTAATGAATCTCTTTAGTGCACATGGACGTGATTCTCCCAATTCTGTTTGACGTTCATTAAAGGGTATGTCAACTATAAACCTACCATTGTTATCCTTCGTAGTGGTTTCTCTGAAAATCCGCTCACATTCGTTTTCGGATACAGAGTTAGCATTACAAACATCGCTAATTTCTTCTTGCTCCCAAAAACGTGCTAACTGTTCGGACAATGCGCAAAAGGAATGCGTTTTTAATTCTGGCTTTGCTGTAATGCAACCTCCTAAAATATACCCAAGGTGTGTAAGTTGTAGTACAGGCATCCCTTTACCTAACTTGGTTGTCCCCGTTTGTATAATTTCCCAAAATACCGAAGATCCTAATAACAAGTCAATTTTTCTACTTTCATTAAACTTAACGTCGGCGAGTTGGATTCTTGGAGGAAAATTGAATTTGCTTGAGTCGAATGTTGTGGTCGGGATGTTATCCGTTATTTTGTCAATTACCAAACAGTCTATTTTTTGTACATAATTGGAATGTAACGAATGTATTGATAATGTTGTGACTGTGTATATTTTGGTCTCTTTTGCTCCCAAACCGTTTACACTAGACTGAATATTTCTAGTACTTAGTTTTAGAAAATCGCATGCCTCTTTTGAGATAAAATTACTCTGAGATCCGTTGTCTATCAAAGCACGTAACACTACAATATTTTCGGAACAATCGCGAACCTCAACGCAAGCCGTTGATAAAAGTGTTTGGTGTGTGTGTGTTCCGTGCGTTTGACTAGCACAGGCAACAACATTATTGTTCGTGCTTTCTTGACTGGAATCTCTCGTGTTGCTATTATTACTAACATTGGAGCCAACTACCTGCTTATATGTAATGTCTGTGCAATAATGTGTGGTGATTTTTATGACATTTTTGACAAACTTTTGCTTTACAGCTATTCCTGGTGTGTCCCAAACGAAGGCAATTGAAACATAAGTTCTTCTGCTTCACAGATTCCCTTCTCTCGTTTATTGAAAGGTTTTTAAACTCTTCACAATGGAAAACACTATGATTTTTTAGACAAAAGTAACACTTGTATTGTATATTTTGAGTCGAAGCAAAAGAATGAATTTTGTCCTTGAAACGTCTTGTGTCTTGTGAATCATTTAAACGTTTATTTTGAATCGATTCCAATAAATTTGCACGTTCTGTTAAGAATTTTATAAATTCGTCTAGGGTCGGTAATTTGTTTATTGACTGCAAAGCTCCCCAATCGCGCTTTGTGGTGGTATCTAATTTGGTCAAAGCAATGTAAATCAAAATGGCATCCCATTGATGCACCGGAATTTTTAGTGCTTCGAGACATCGAATGCTTTTTAGTAAAGTATCTGACATATTGCGTAAACATGAATAGTTTTCTTTAAATATTACTGGAATGTCAGTAGTATAGAAAGGAGAGTTCTGGATACACCTCTTTCCACCTCTAGCACCATCTTCTTATTTTAAAATGCGCCCGACTAAAACCGAGCGCTATCGAACCGGGGGATGTAAGTATATGACTCACACGTCGATGTTAGAGAGAGAGCACACACAGGTCCGCGCGCTAGCGGTCCCCCTTTAAAAAGCAAACCATTTAAATTTTCGCGCCATAAGTTTTAAAGTGCCGCCACGCACCATTTAGGGTAAAAAATTTTAAAATGTCGCCACGCATGCGCAAATCGCCGGTTTAAATTTATCAGTTTAAAAATCCCGCGCGCTAACGGTGTGTCGGCAGCCATCTTGTGCACCATCTTCTTATTTTAAATGGTTTGCACACCATCTTCTTATTTTAAATGGGTCGGACTTTTATACGACGCCGCCTTCTTGTTTTAAATGGGGTTTGAGCGGTCATCTTTGAACACCGTCTTCTTATTTTAAAATATCAGTTCCGAGTACCATCTTCTTATTTTAAACTGTTAACTCTTAAACGATACCATCTTCTTGTTTTAAATGGGGTTTTAACAACCATGTTCGAACACCATCTTCTTATTTTAAAATGTCAGCCCCTTTTGTCACTTCCGGTCGACACTTCCGGTCGGCACTTCCGGTCGCAATTTTTCATTTCCGGTCGGCACTTCCGGTCGCCATTTTTCATTTCCGGTCCAGATTTCCGGTCGACACTTCCGGTCACCATTTTTCATTTCCAGTCCAGATTTCAGGTCGGCACTTCCGCTCGCCATTTTTCATTTCCGGTCTAGATTTCCGGTCGATACTTCCGGTACAGACCCTGTATAAATTATACAGACCCTGTATAATCCCAACAGAACCTGTATACAGACCCTGTATAAATTATACAGAACCTGTATACTGACCCTGTATATCACAACAGAACCTGTATACAGACCCTGTATATCACAACAGAACCTGTATACAGACCCTGTATATCACAACAGAACCTGTATACAACCCTGTATATCACAACAGAACCTTTATACAGACCCTCTATAAATGATAACAAACCCTGATGAAAAAACCAACAGATTCATGTTGACAGCTACTATAAATTGGCAATCATATGCGCTACTTCTTCAAATAGATGTGAAGAGGTTTTTGATTTTACATGAACTGGAGAGTTTAAGGAAAATTATGCGTTGGAATAACGAATCGTGATCAATCGGTTTTATGGGAGCTTGAAAATTATATAATGTTTACCATTTTTAAGTAAATAGATATGTTAAATGAATTTCTTGTGTTTTATTTCATAGGGTAAGAAGTGATTTTCTCTTAATCACTATAAATACTAAACGGTAATAAAAAGCATACGGCTTTCAGTTAAGTAATTTTTACTATTATCAAACTGAATCCACCCCGAAGCATCGACTTCATCCGAATTACTACAAATCCGAACAGCGCTGAACGTCATCTCATTCATAACAATTTACTATAGACGAATATATGTGTCCCTAGATTTTAAACTAGGAACGAGAGGGAAGCGATGTGAACATAACCCGCAAAGATGATAGTGTGATGCAATAAGAATAGTATAGGTTTGGTAAACTATGTACAAGATCTTACATCTAACATATAAATTAACCAGTAGGATAGATTTACTATGAACTGCTTCATAAACACTCAAAAAACTGATATTTATATGTGGAAATTAGCATTATCGAATATTCATTTGGTGATGGAAGCGACTTTTTACACAAAATATCCCGCGACATATTCGTAATTAATAAAATCCTAAAAATCACCACAAAATCCTATGAATTCGTATGCTGTAATACCAACCAATCCGATTAAAATATTTCCGAAGCCGCACTCCATATACACACGTTTCGGATGTGTTAAAATGTCTACTCCTTTTACGTTGAAGACGTTAGCTTTGCAGAAAATAAACAGCACCATAAAAATAGAGTAGATATTCTATTTCTATTTTTGAATAATATGTTACATCTAACATATAAATTAACCAGTAGGGTATTAATTATTTTGGAACTATGTTTGTATCTTACATTAAATGATTTATACTTACGGAATACTTAAAAAGCCACAAAAAATCATACTTCCCAGCTTCGAAATAATAATGTTAAATAGGGTCATATCAATGAGAATCAATAATGGTATTAATAATTTAGTAAACTTTATAAAACGAGTAAATTTAGCAAGGCAAAGGAGACTATTGTAAACGAGCTACATAAGCCGGCTCGCAATAAGTTTCCTAGACGAAGGACCATTCTACACGGTATAGATGATCTTTGGCAGGTAGATCTAATCGAACTCATCAAATATTCCCGCTTCAATAGAGGATTTAAATATATACTAATTGTAATTGATCGTTTTTCAAAATTCGTATGGATGGGGCCGATTAAGAATAAGTCATCGAGTGAAGTGTCACGTGTGTAATAAGGAGAGTATTGGACTCACCACATAAGCCCTTTTGGTTTCTAAATTGCTACCCTCTTTGGTTTGGTAGCGCAACTTTGTTATTTAGTGTTCTTAATAATAATATATATATAAAAAAAAAATAGTTAAATGTGTTGCCATCTATATGCTAGCGGTGAAAATGTTAATGAAGCAGGCAAGATGATGATCTACTTAAAAATAGATGTAAATCGGACTGCGGAATTCAGTGATCCAAGTTTCATATGCTAGCGGTAAAAAGAGTGTTGATTAGCGCTCATAATAATATATAAAAATAGTGAATTGTGTCACCATCTATATGCTAGGGGTAAAATGACTATGAAGCGTGTAATATAACGTTCTACTTAAAATTGCTGTAAATCCGGATGTGGGATTGTGATTGTGTGAATGGCTTGGGAGCTAAAATATTCCTAGTTAGTTCGAATTGTAATAATCATGGACAGTACACGTAAGTTTTTTCATTCAATCTATTTTATCAAAATAATTTTAATGACTTTTTTACTGATGTAGTACGATTATGTTTATCGATGATGCTGCCTCCTAATTTGCGGGTAAGCGATAATTTGAATCTACAATATTTATCTTTAAAAAACTTTTTCTTATTTTATATAGCACATGCATACGGAAGTTGAGCTGTTTTCAGCATCACCGCCAACGCCCTGGCCGCCGATGGGCAGAACAGCCCTATCGGGGACCATATGTTATATTGTGCAGGGTGGGATCCTGCATATTTATGTATATAATTATTATACATGTAAGTTAAAAATAAAAATCTGTAAGGGATACATTTAATATAATTTTTATTCTTATTTTCAGAAAAAAATAAAAGCTTTTTTAAAGTAAACTTGTGTTTTGTTATTATAATTATAATTATATGTCATTTATACCTTAATTTAGGTTGATTTTGCGACTTCTATTAAAACAATATTTTGAAAGATTTTATGGCCGCCGATGGGCAGAACAGCCCTATCGGGGACCATATGTTATATTGTGCAGGGTGGGATCCTGCATATTTATGTATATAATTATATTTCCTTTCCATCCGTTCATATGACAATCTGTAGTCTCTTTATTTCCACAATAAGCCACGTGTCTTTAAAGCCATGGTATCGAAGAAATGTCCAGTATGACAGGTATGGGTAAGCCGGCCTTGGTATATATCAGTATATATCTGACATTCTTTTTTTTTCACGTGATATGTCACGTCACATTTTTTTTCAGCTCTCTACCAGAGCTTAAAATTTTAGCCATGGGAGCATCCTGGGACCAACGGAAGATGGAAGTAATCAAGTCTGGACTGGACCCACATCATCTGGAGCATATCTAACAGCGAGATCTTCTTCAAAATCTTAACCTAACCAGTTGGCTTAGCGTTCATGATTGATTTATTCCCGGATCTGTTGCCGGAATATTGATCATCGATGAAGATCTCAACGATGCAGAGGAGGTTGCCCTAATGTTACCAGATGGTGACATTTTTGGCTCGCCTAACATCGCTTACCGTCCGGCTTCTTCAAAATCTTAACCTAACCAGTTAGCTTAGTCGTTGAAGATCTCAACGATACCAAGGAGAATGGCATGGCCCCGGCACTCACTGTCACTGTCACTAACAGTGATTTTTTGTCAAAATTGACAAGCTGTCAGGTCTGCACTTTTTTAATGTTTACCTTTACCTACATTTCCTTTAGCCCATGTAGAGGAAGGTCGTGTTCTTATGGAAGTGGCAGGAAGTTGCTCTTGATGAACACCGAGAGCGCCCCGTACTCTTCTAGAGTACCGACAGATGCATCTGGCAGGCAGTGGTCACAACCACAACCAGTGCCCTTTTGCTGACACACAGACGTCAGTGCCACCTCCGGGCATGCCTAGGCTTCAGTTACACGCATGTAGAAGAGGGCCGTGTTGTTGTGCGTAATAAGCTGCATTCTGACATCTGATCCATGTTGGGCAAGACGACGGACACCAGAGGTGCGTTATTCTATCATTCACCACTTCAAGAAGACCACAAGTGACAGAAAGCTACTCTTGGTGTACACCGAGAGCACCCAGTAAACTTCTAGAGTGCCGCCAGATATATCTATCTGGCAGTGGTCCCAGCCAGTGTACCTTTTGCTGACACCCAGCTGTCGGCGCCTCCTCCCGACATTGGCCAAGCTGTAATTTCAGTAATGCATTACACAATTCAATGATGTATAAACACTATAAAATTTCCGTAGACTGGTCCAGAAATTAAATAATTTTGTACAGATTTTTGAGATTCAACGCATTTGAATACTAAAAGAATAATAGTCCTCAGTTTTGGGGGAGGAGTATGTGCATCAAAATATTATGGTCTATTTTGCAAAGTTAGTGGATCAAACTGAGGTTCCTCAGTTTATTACTTTGTGTTCAATAATTATGGCGACTTACCGTTAAGTTAGACAAACCTCACAATGAGGTCATCAACAACTCCCCAATCGATTAGTTATTGATTGTTGAAGTTTTGTAATTGTGAATATCGAACTATTCAACAATATGCAGAGACCAAAGGTCAACTTTTTTTGTATCTTGCGAATTCTGGCGCAATATCCTGGGACGCTGATGACTGGTCTAAAGTACCCTTTCAAGGCAGACATCCTTATATTTGGTACCAGTATACAATATCCCAACCGTCAGAACCAGGAACGTTTCCTATCGGAAGCCAGTATTTAGACCATATTGAAATGCGTACATTGGGCAAAGAATCTGGGTGACCATATTTGGTCGTTATTCAGGGCCGACTAAGATATGTTGTATCAAGGTGGACCAATTCTTCTGATCAGTTTCTGCCCCCAAATTTTCTTAAGAAAGAAGAACCGGGTGACTCTAATAGTAAATCAAATTTAGTGGAGATTGAGATTTGTCATCACTTTCCAAAATTGCAAAATTCTGTTCGTGAATTATAGCTCTATTACGCTGTTACTCTAGTAATTATTAAAATCAAACTCTAAATATTCAGAGAGAATATTTCAAAATAATGGAGATTGGCAAAATTTTTAATGTTGCCTTATAATTTGAAATATATTTCGGTCTATACAAGACTATTTTAAAGAAAGTGTCTTGTCTTTTAAGCAACATTCCTTAGCTACCATATTCTTGGCTTGAGTGCTGTCATTAGATGACTCTATATAAGGTGGTTCACTCCGTATAAAGACTGAAATGTTTTCAAATGAAAACTTTTAGATATCCCTATCGCATTGCTTTGTATCAAGAAAATTGCTGTCGAACATTTGACAGATTAAGCAAACCATCCCAAGGATGTTTAGGACGTAAAATTTGTTTGTTTTCTAAAAATAAGTTAGAGCCGATTTTGCTTCAAGATCATTAAAAATAGACTAATATCTGATAACTGAATTCAGCTAATTAATTTTGCTGCCAAAAGGATTACTCAATGTTTGGATACGCCTTCTATACTTTTATTTGTACCGAAAAGTATTTAATCGGGGCACGCTTGTTTGTTCCTGGTTAAAGAACCTAATTTCATAGCGGCTGAAGTCCCCCATTTTTTTTTTTGTGGCAAACAACATTCTTTATTCTTTCTTATATTTGCACCTCTAGAATACTCTCCTAGAAGTAATCCTACAACAAATTTCAGGTGTGCGCTTTGGCCGTTACAACCGCAGTTGTCCTATTGTACAAAGCCTTTCCCTGTTGACAGGATAGATGTCAACCAAGCTCTAAACCGGCTAGGGATTAGGTATGGAATCAACAGATGTTGCTCATAATTCTGCTGCAAATTTTTAAATTCACATAAATTAAAGCGACATTTGGGCTGAGATAAAGGGAATTTTCATTTAAATTGCCTATTTGACCAAAATTTTCAACGTTATTAACTTGCGTATCCTCCACAACGAAGTTATTACTTCCTTCGGTCATTACGGCATCGCAACGTTGCATGCGTGTGTGTCATATGTTTTATATGACTATTAGTACCATGACTATTAATACCTTTTGGAGTCTGCCCAATAGGTTTTTACTCTTTCATTAAGAAATGCCTGCTGCACTTTTCAGATATTTTGAGCGGTTTGGGTGCGCAAATCAAAGATTCCTGACACTCCTGTATAGGCAGCTGACTGTTAATATAAGCCTTCAAAGATATATTTATCTTTTTTTACACTTGTTTTGTTACAATAACAAACTTAATAATTGGGTCTAAGATGGATCCCAAAAGTTACGCTAACGGGGCAATTACTTTGTTTGTTGCGTTGGATCGACCAAGGGCGTGAACTTTGAGCAGCTAAATGGACCGTTTATATCTGCGGTCCTTCTCCCGCTCACGGGCAGTCCCATAAGTCTGCTCCAGTCCTGGGGGTACGCGGACCCCTAAGTTGGCGATCGCTGGTTTATATTAACCATTTGGATACGGAGGTCGGCTCATTGTTGATACGTTCCTGTGAACCGTTACCAATAATTTGTGTTTTTACTTCTGGACAATAATAACCGCGCAGCCGCTGCTGGGTTAGTTCTTTAAGTGACAGTTCACCATGACTACAGTCAAAACAGTCTAGAGTTGTCTTTATAGTCAATCATATGTAAATTAGATGCTGAGCCATCAAAACACCAAGGAATTTATTGGATACCCTTTCTTTATTATTTGTGGATAAAGTTTAGACCGCTCATGTTATCTGAAACTACCGGTAAACGGTGTTGTCAAGTCCCGTCCAACTAAGCTTAAGTTTTTACTTGGTACTCAGCAATTGTATTGAATTATATTACTTTTCGAGGCAGTAAAGAACAATATGCATATCAAATATGGGACACCATTAGACTTATTGAAATAATAAAAAGCCTAATTAAAAGATCTAATTAATTATACTTTTGCCTTTGTCCGCTGCTCATCGCGTTCAAAGATTTTCCCAATGGTTATTAAACGTCTAATTTTATTCATAACCATATGCAATTAATTCCAGTCTTTATTTATATACATCTATGTGTGTTATCTGTTGCTGTAGGTACGATTGTTTATCTATAATATTAATCTTTTTTACAAAGTACATTTACCGATTATTTACAAAGGTCTACATCATGATATATACCTTCTTATTGTTTATAGCCTTAAAAGGGCCACATAGACAGGTATATTAAAGTGTTTATACTGATTAGTACATTGGAATTATTAAAAGTTGATTCATATGTATTCCGTACTGATGACGACTAATAGTCCGAAACACGTGCCTATGGTTGCTTTCTTCGATGACGGAATTACACGATAATTACCTTTCTCCATATGTATTTCATGCAGTTGTCACAAGTCATGCAAGCATTGGCATCTAGTCTTGTGTTGGCAGTTTGCCTAAATTGGTTGAAATACCCACAATTTTGCAATTGTTCTTCAATTTTACAACTGCATGCATGAAAAGAAGTTTGATGAAAGTTTTTACATTTGACTCTTTAACTTTGAATAACATGATAACGATATATTGTTGCAATAACATGTTAACAAAATGTTAACATGTTCTCTCAAGTGCATTTTGTTGTTTCTTATTCATAAACAGACGATAATGCTGTTTTGGCTCTAAATTGCTCTGTGCTTTAAACATCTACAGATTGTCATATGAACGGATGGAAAGGAAATATAATTAAATGATTAAACGAACTTACCTTAGTGAAGTTCTATCATAATTATATGATCTTTCCATCCGGAATATGACATAACCCACCCTTCCTTTGTTTAGACTTTCCCGAACCCTGACCAATTTAGAGACCCTATGCTTTCAAGAGAATGTCAGATATATACTGATATATACCAAGGCCGGCTTACCCATACCTGTCATACTGGACATTTCTTCGATACCATGGCTTTAAAGACACGTGGCTTATTGTGGAAATAAAGAGACTACAGATTGTCATATTCCGGATGGAAAGATCATATAATTATGATAGAACTTCACTAAGGTAAGTTCGTTTAATCATTTAATTATTATACATGTAAGTTAAAAATAAAAATCTGTAAGGGATACATTTAATATAATTTTTATTCTTATTTTCAGAAAAAAATAAAAGCTTTTTTAAAGTAAACTTGTGTTTTGTTATTATAATTATAATTATATGTCATTTATACCTTAATTTAGGTTGATTTTGCGACTTCTATTAAAACAATATTTTGAAAGATTTTAATGTTTTATTACAGTTCCGTTACATAACATTTACCTATTCACATCGTTGAATGAAATAATATTTCAATATGAAATATATTTATAAAATTTAATGGAAAATTGTTTGAGATTTTTTAATTCAAAATTATAAAAAAGATCCCACCCAGGAATTGACACCTGAGAACATTTATAAAATATAACTTACCTTTTATGCGGGAACTATGAGTTACTTACCTGCTACTACAAATTGCTTGCCTAACAAAGCTACTGGGGTACTATTATTTAAATAATAAAACACACAATATGGAGTATTTTTTTAGTTTTTTATTAATTAACCAACATAGTTCTGTGCGTCATCCTGGTGGTCTCCCCACAGGAACTTGTTGGTAGCGGCACCACCTATTCCTCCGACTCTGGGGTCGGGTAGCAGGCAATAGTTATCAGCCCCGCCGACGCCGCCACCTGGTATATCACGTTTTCGGCCGCTAATTCCCAGCCTGGTGGGGGCCAATACACAGTCCCCGCAGGTACTGGGGGTAGAAGAGGCATAAATATTACCTCTAAACACTGTAAAAAGTCATGGAAAGATAGTTTGTAAAAAAAAAAAAACCATTTTAATAGACACTTACATTTGTAGGCCAAGGTAGGAGACCTCTCACGAAATCTATAATAGCTGAATAACAAAATTATTACTAGTATGTATTAATAAAATCATAGAAGTGAGCACTCACCTTCTTGGGCACACCTGGTTGTACAATCCATGTTGGATGACTGAACCGTTCCAGCAGAAAATGTCTTTTATGTCTTAATCTAGGTGGAATTGCGGTTTTTGGTAAGATAACGTGAAGAAACACACAGTGTTATAATCAAAGAAATTTTATTAAATTTATGTTACACAGTTTTAATAAAATTTACAATATGGGCTGGACGAAGTTTCCCAACATTTTTCGTCCCTTTATAAATAAGCGACATGGTCCCCAATTCCTCTATCTCAGCATCCGTGATGACTGTAGCAATCCTTAATGGTAGGAATACTGGAAACCCTATCTCCAAATGAGCGATGACGCATGGCCATGGTGTTGTATGGATTCTGCGAGCACTCTCAATCGCATATGGTGTATCTACTTCTAACTCACTCAAACTTTTGCTTTGGTCCAATTCGCAAGAACCGATATGATTAAGTTTATCGACGGTACTCATGTTGATGGTAGTTAGTTTTACTTTGCAGATTTACTATGAACTGTTTCATAAACACTCAAAAACCGATATTTATATGCGGAAATTAGCATTATCGAGTATTTATTTGGTGATGGAAGGGACTTTTCACGCAAAATATCCCGCAACATATTCGTAATCAACAAAATCCTAAAAATCACCACAAAATCCTATGAGTTCGTATGCTGCAATACCAACAAATCCGATTAAAATATTTCCGAAACCACATTATCGTATATATACTCCATATACACACGTTTCGGATGTGTTAAAATGTCTACTCCTTTTACGTTGAAGACGTTAGCTTTGCAGAAAATAAACAACACCATAAAAAATAGAGTAGATATCCTATTCCTATTTTTTTCTTTACCACGTCCATTACTTAGAGAATTATTTTATACTTGGCTCGAGGATAAATGGTGGATTTTGGGTACACACAGACACTATCCAGAATCGAAATGTGCGTTCTTGTTACAAAATTATATGTTTGAAAAACCATTATCACACAGCCAGCAGTGTGAATTATTTCGCCACCCCCTACAGTTCAGGTAAGAGTTCTTTTAAATTACATTATTTATTGTTCTAATAATATTGTCTATTGTAGATATAATTTATTTGTAAACGATTCAGTTTGTTTCTGGAGCCATTATTATGAGTCACCATATGGTAGGGTGTGTTTAAGCTGTCTTAGAAAGTTTAATTTTATTATGTACAATTTGAATCGTACATATTGTACCAGAGATTTTAAACCACTTCTTGAAAAACATTGTTTATCACACACAAAAGTCAATTATAGGAAATTTATACAGTTAATCGATGACCCGATACAATGGTGTGTGTTCTGTTTGAGACAAGCGAACTTCCGATTAGTTGACCAAGACGTATGCTCGCCAGCTTTACATGCAGATATTTTTACTGCTGATGATGATGAGGTGCTAGCATCATCATCTGAAGAAGAAGACGTTGATAATGATGAAGATGAAGAGATGTAATGCTGTGTTACTTAAATATGAATTTATTATAACGTTCATTTATTAAAAAATACATATATAAAAGTAAAATGCTGTGTGTTTTAGGTGGTTATTTCTTCATACATTCTTCAAACATGTATTACCTCAAATTTCATATCGCATATTAATAGTTGGCTGGAATATGCACATTCATTCCAAGGATTTTTGTTACCAATCTTTTCAATTGTAGTAAAATACCCGCGTCAGGACATTCGATACCTAAGAATGATAATGATTTATCAAATTTTGATAGGAAAGTTTTTGAAAATTCATTGTATTTAATCAAAGTGTTTGCATGAGAAAAATATAAATTTCCGTCAGTATATCTAAAAACACCTGAAAAATCATTTGGTATTGATGGGAATTTATCTGAAACACGTCCAACTTCCTTAATATGGAATTTACACTCATCCAACTCACCATAGTAATAATTATTATAGAAAACGTAAGTATGCCCTTTATATGTGTTAACGACTCCATGCATTTTACGCACATTTGATAACCCCATACTATTTAAATGATGAGGTTTAGAAATTAATTGAAAACTCGGTATACCCACAATAAACGCTAGATCATCAATAAAAATGACTAATTGACCATTAGGTCTTTGATAAGTGAAATAAGTGCTATTTGTGTTAAGATAACCTCGAAGAAAAGGTAGCCAGCTCGTAATTAACATCGATTTAGTGTAGGTGTTATCAAGCAAATTCAAAACCCAAACAAAATTTTTATAAAATATGTACACGTCAGTTCCCACAACCACAAATCCATTAAATTTTTTATCAACATAACAAATATGCATATCAATTACTGACTCATATGTACTGGTATTGTGATTTTTATCAGTTGCTACATCAGTAGTTGTCTTATTCGTTGAAATACTAACGCGTTGGGTTGTCACATCAGAAGTTGACGCATCAACAGTTCCATATAGTTTACGTATCCCCTTAATATCATCTTTCGATAATGTGAAATTGTTTACATCTATGAATTTATAAAGGGGGTACATTATCGAAAGGGGTTCGTGGCTGTGAAATAATCCTAGGATGTGTCCAATTTCATGGACTAACACTGAAAATAAGTTAGTTTCACCATCTTTACCAGTTTTTTCCCCTGTGAACCACGATTCTTCTTTATCCAAATGTATTTCACGCACTGTCTTATGAATATCGGGTAGAAATGCATGTCCTAATACATTGCCAGGTCCATCAAATGGATATGTACAGGTACTTTTATCTATAAATTCATGAATTTTGTCGCTAAACGAAATATAAATGTTCGCATTTTTAGCGGAATTCGTAAATTGTAATGGTGTGTATTTTGACCATACAGCGAATGCCTTAATTGCCTCATCCAGTTCAGGTCCTGAAAAGTGTTTAGTAAAATACCAATTCAACGTTTTATTGGACCATCGAGTATTGTTTCCTCCAAGTGTATATGATGCTGGGTTGTCACTGAATCCACATCTAGGTGAATAAATTAACTCTTCAGTCTTTTCAGTTAATTCACCATCAACAGGTAAATCAAAATATTCTTGTAACCGCTCCAAACCTGTTTTAATTATGTTTATCGAATCACTAGCATGATGACCACTCTTCATTTTTAATTGTTCCGCAGTATTTAGATACCCATACGATTTAAGATAATTTTGCACGAACTGCGTATCAATAACGCGATTTACTGAATTGGGTACAAAATATATATCTATTATCATAAATAAATAGAGTAATTTATTTAACGTAACCATTTCTTTTAAGAGTGTGCGCTTCAATATATGCTGAGTAAATAAAAAAATAATAACTTACCGATTATTTATATATAGAATTTGACGTAATAATAACGCAGATGCTTTATATCATTTTCATTTTAACAGTTGACTGTTTGCATTCTGTTGAACAACTGAACAAAATATTTATAATTTAATTATTATATTCAATTATATTAATCTACGTAGTAACTTGACGAACTAATGTCTCACAGGTATGCTCTCATATATACTATCACATATAATTACGCAGTAATTAATCAATCTCAACGTGTAGATCGATAGTCGATTTGATAACACAACATCTGGATTATGTCTCGATGTGTCGATAACGAAAATCACTCGTTTTTCAAATTCTTTATAATCAAGTATTGGTTGCGGTCGTAGCACCACCAAAAACTAGATTGAAAGATTTCAGCGTATCGTTTTTTATCGAAATCTAATCGTAATGACTCGTATGGATAATTATCAGAGTTTAGAAATACCCTAATATTTGATGCATTAATATTATCGAATAGAGCAATATCGCTTTTAACGTTTTCGTTCCTGTTTGTTTGAAAGGTTAAAATCACATATCGCGGTCTTTCAACGCTCACACTAGTCTTAACAGCCAAACTTCTTTATTAGTTTTACGCATAACATTTCTAAAAGGTAGTAGCACTGAACCACCGTTATTCAGTTTCTCATTATTTGGTATAACTCATTCTCTGCAGGTAGCATGTGTTTTGCGCGGAATTCGATATTTGCAATCGTGAAGTTTGCGGTCTTCAAATCCGTGGCGTCTTTATCCGCTTCCTTTAGCTCTACACGATAACAATTTCTATCGTGCCTACCACGAACAAGTTGGATTTTATGACGCCCTTGACAAACACACTTCCAATCACCACAAAATCCGAACAGATAAGGATGTGGTATCCTAAGCGAGAATGAATTCTTGTGTAATGTGTATAAGTTGGCGGTAAAAGGAAACCCTCTATATATAAAGCGTTTTCATACAAAGATACACGAATGTCTCGTTGGTTAATAATTATCTCAATTTCATTAGCATACCCAAACTGGTTGGTTGTTGGGTGGTATGTATGTATAGCTTCTTTAGCTATTTAATTATCGAAGTTAGGATTGGTGAAAATTTGCAGTTTTTCTGAGATTATAGTCTAACGAATGTAAAAAACTTAAATTTTTGTTAGATAATTTGGTAGAATTCCGTTTAGATGCTGATTTTTTAAAGATTAAATATGATGAAAAGTTAAATTGTGTTACATGGATACTGATAGTTTTACTGCATCTATCAACACACGATGTTTATGCGGATGTTAATGAAAACTTAGATAAATTTGATACATCCAATTATTGTAGAGATAACAAATTTGGTATACCCAGACAGAAAAATGCTGTTTTAGGGGTTTTCAAAGATGAAAATTGTGGTAGAATAATGACTGAATTTATTGGGTTACGATCTAAATGTATACAAATCGTGTTAGTCATAAGGGTTAAAGGCATTAAAAAAAATCTACTGTAAAATATAACATTACATTTGAAGGCTATGAGTGGTGTTTATTTTACGGTAAGCACTTGTATATCAATCAAATTTTATTTAAGTCTGATAGACATACAATTTTCACTATTTTACAAAATAAGTTAGCTCTTTCACCTAAAGACACTAAACGATATATTAACGAAGATGGTGTCACTACGTTGGTGTGGGGATCATTATGATATTACTGATACATAAAAATTGTATTTCTGTGTATTTTATATAATATATGTTTATAATAAAACCTCTACAGATGAGATAAAACAATGATTGCTTAGTAATTTTTTATTTGTATTTATATTATAACTAAATGTGTAACAAATAAACCTGTAACGTAACTAATTAATGTATTTTTTTTTCTCAACATCTGCATATAATAAAACGTATAGAGAGGAGATGATCGGTTACTTAAAAAAAAAAAGTCGCGAGGATTAAGAACGAGGTGAATAATGAAAATCTTTTAAACTGCAATATGTGCACACGTTTGTATTATCGTCATAAGAATCACTCTTTGATAAGCGAGCGAAATCTACTTTATCACAATCTAAGCAATAACCACAATAAAAACACTTCTTGTGGCCTTGCTCCTTCTCAGCATGTACATGTCCCGACGTCTTCTCTATTAGTGCATCCTCCGGGTGTTTATTTAGAACATGGCGGAATAATGCATACTTTTTAATATATTTGTTTGAACATGCTGAGCAATCATAAGTTTTTAATATATCACTATGTTTTCGCTTTAAATGTTTTGTAAAGTTACCATGATTTGAGAAACCCTTATGACAATTTTCACAATAATTTTTAGCAACTCCCATAGTGTTCATTGCTTCTATGTATTGTCCCATGGTTAATGGTACTGATGGTGATGATAATTCGGGTAAGCAATAATTAATAATGTCTTGAAAACCATCCTCCATTTCCCTTGCTACAGCTTGTTCATGCGATGTTTGTGGAGGTGTCGCCAACAAATGATCTTTAATACGTCTATCAATCATCTCTTGAATGTATTTCTCCATTTCCATTCTATCACAATAATTAAACAAATCAGTTACATGATTATTAAGAATAAAATTAACTTCTTACCTCTTTTTTTTTTTTTTTTTTTTTTTTTTTTTTTTTTTCCAGAAGCACTTTTGAACGCAAAGAACTTATCAAATATTGTGAATTAAGAGTAGTGATACTTTGAGCATCTAAAATTCAACTGAATAATGTACCATCAAACCAATGATTATTTTGATACATCTCGGGCGGATGCTACTATTCTTTCGATAAAATTTCTTATATATATCATCACGAAATATTTTAATTCAAATTTTTACCGCCTTATGAAACTTGGATCACACAATTCCACAACCAAATTTACAGCTATTTTAAGTAGATCATCATCTTACCTGCTTCATTAACATTTTCACCGCTAGCATATGGTGACACATTTCACTATTTTTTATATATATTATTATTAAGAATGCTAAATAACAAAGTTGCGCTATCAAACCAAAGAGGGTAGCACTTTAGATTATGTTGGGGGGTAAAATAATACATTTGATCAGACCTTCTGTTTCGACTAGTTTTAGTTTTGACCACTCGCCCCCCAACATAAACTTCTGGGTGTTTGATTGGGAATTATAATATATAGAATATAAGCTGCAAATATCGATATATCTGATCTGTTACCCTGGTTTGCATTCGTAGAATGTGTAACAGTACCCTGTTCATCCTCCATAAAATGCATCGCGAGGGTTTAAGGGTGTTGTGTTCACAAGACGATAATCATCGGTGTACTCAGCAATTCCCTTGTTCCTTTCCACCATGGGACTTTATTATTTCAATGTATTTCTAAATAATGATGGGTCCAGACCCGACAAGACGATTTTATTATGTCGGTTGTTGATCTATCTTTATATATGTATATACCAATATTGGTTGAATGGGTCCAGGTGTGAACCTTTTCGTAAACGGTTCAAATCAGTAAAAATCCTTAAAAAACACATTCACCCTAACCAAAACACTTTACGCATTGTTTTTACATTCTGATTTAGGATTCTGTTTATATTAATACCATTATTGATTCTCATTGATATGACCCTATTTAACATTATTATTTCGAAGCCGGGAAGTATGATTTTTTGTGGCTTTTTAAGTATTCCGTAAGTATAAATCATTTAATGTAAGATACAAACATAGTTCCAAAATAATTAATACCCTACTGGTTAATTTATATGTTAGATGTAACATATTATTCAAAAATAGAAATAGAATATCTACTCTATTTTTATGGTGCTGTTTATTTTCTGCAAAGCTAACGTCTTCAACGTAAAAGGAGTAGACATTTTAACACATCCGAAACGTGTGTATATGGAGTGCGGCTTCGGAAATATTTTAATCGGATTGGTTGGTATTACAGCATACGAATTCATAGGATTTTGTGGTGATTTTTAGGATTTTATTAATTACGAATATGTTGCGGGATATTTTGTGTAAAAAGTCGCTTCCATCACCAAATGAATATTCGATAATGCTAATTTCCACATATAAATATCAGTTTTTTGAGTGTTTATGAAGCAGTTCATAGTAACTCTATCCTACTGGTTAATTTATATGTTATATGTAAGATCTTGTTCTAATAAAAAAATCAGACACTTCATTAACGATGCATTTTATTATCACTGATTATAACTCTTCTTTTTTAATAATCCGTAACACCATAACAACGTAACATACTACTTAGAAAGCCTACTAAAATATACTGTAATGTAATGAGATAACCTAAATTTTGACATGTCTTTTATTTTATTATTTCGAATAAATGAGACTTATTTTATTACTTACTTAAGTTTAACTTTTACATAATTTACCAAACCTATACTATTCTTATTGGGTCACACTATCATCTTTACAGGTTATGTTTACATCACCCCCCTCTCGTTCCTAGTTTAAAATCTAGGGACACATATATTCGTCTATAGTAAATTGTTATGAATGGGATGACGTTACATTATTATTTAGAAGTCGGGAAGTGTGATTTTTTGTGTCTTTTTAAGTATTCCGTAAGTAAAAATCATTTAATGTAAGATACAAACATATAGAAAATAAACTGCTTCCGGGTTACACAAACATAGTTACAAAATAATTAATACCCTACTGGTTAATTTATATGTTAGATGTAAGATATTATTCAAAAATAGAAATAGAATATCTACTCTATTTTTATAGTGCTGTTTATTTTCTGCAAAGCTAACGTCTTCAACGTAAAAGGAGTAGACATTTTAACACATCCGAAACGTGTGTATATGGAGTGCAGCTTCGGAAATATTTTAATCGGATTGGTTGGTATTACAGCATACGAATTCGTAGGATTTTGTGGTGATTTTTAGGATTTTATTAATTACGAATATATCGCGGGATATTTTGTGTAAAAAGTCGCTTCCATCACCAAATGAATATTCGATAATGCTAATTTCCACATATAAATATCAGTTTTTTGAGTGTTTATGAAGCAGTTCATAGTAAATCTATCCTACTGGTTAATTTATATGTTATATGTAAGATCTTGTTCTAATAAAAAAATCAGGCACTTCATTAATGATGTATTTTATTATCACTGATTATAACTCTTCTTTTTTAATAATCCGTAACACCATAACAACGTAACATACTACTTAGAAAGCCTACTAAAATATACTGTAATGTAATGAGATAACCTAAATTTTGACATGTCTTTTATTTTATTATTTCGAATAAATGAGACTTATTTTATTACTTACTTAAGTTTAACTTTTACATAATTTACCAAACCTATACTATTCTTATTGGGTCACACTATCATCTTTACAGGTTATGTTTACATCACCCCCCTCTCGTTCCTAGTTTAAAATCTAGGGACACATATATTCGTCTATAGTAAATTGTTATGAATGGGATGACGTTACATTATTATTTAGAAGTCGGGAAGTATGATTTTTTGTGTCTTTTTAAGTATTCCGTAAGTAAAAATCATTTAATGTAAGATACAAACATATAGAAAATAAACTGCTTCCGGGTTACACAAACATAGTTACAAAATAATTAATACCCTACTGGTTAATTTATATGTTAGATGTAAGATATTATTCAAAAATAGAAATAGAATATCTACTCTATTTTTATAGTGCTGTTTATTTTCTGCAAAGCTAACGTCTTCAACGTAAAACGAGTAGACATTTTAATACATCCGAAACGTGTGTATATGGAGTATATATGATAATGTGACTTCGGAAACATTTTAATCGGATTGGTTGGTATTACAGCATACGAATTCATAGGATTTTGTGGTGATTTTTAGGATTTTGTTAATTACGAATATGTTGCGGGATATTTTGTGTAAAAAGTCGCTTCCATCACCAAATGAATATTCGATAATGCTAATTTCCACATATAAATATCAGTTTTTTGAGTGTTTATGAAGCAGTTCATAGTAAATCTATCCTACTGGTTAATTTATATGTTAGATGTAAGATCTTGTACATACTTTACCAAACCTATACTATTCTTATTGCATCACACTATCATCTTTGCGGGTTATGTTTACATCGCTTCCCTCTCGTTCCTAGTTTAAAATCTAGGGACACATATATTCGTCTATAGTAAATTGTTATGAATGAGATGACGTTCAGCGCTGTTCGGATTTGTAGTAATTCGGATGAAGTCGATGCTTCGGGGTGGATTCAGTTTGATAATAGTAAAAATTACTTAACTGAAAGCCGTATGCTTTTTATTACCGTTTAGTATTTATAGTGATTAAGAGAAAATCACTTCTTACCCTATGAAATAAAACACAAGAAATTCATTTAACATATCTATTTACTTAAAAATGGTAAACATTATATAATTTTCAAGCTCCCATAAAACCGATTGATCACGATTCGTTATTCCAACGCATAATTTTCCTTAAACTCTCCAGTTCATGTAAAATCAAAAACCTCTTCACATCTATTTCAACTGGTTGTGTTGTAGGCTTCTTAAGCTTATTTTCCAGCTCCCATATTAACTCTTGCACAGCTGCTATTCCAGATGCTGGTGATGATGATGATGATGTTATTGTAGACTTCTTAAGTTCAGACCCTACCGACGCATGAACTGATCGAACGTGACGTTTGAGACTCCAGTTTCTCTTAAAGACCCGCCTACAAAATTCACATTCGTAGATTGATGCCGACTTGTCAGTTGACAGTTCGGACCGTGGTGATGGTGCTCTAGACATATTAAGCTCTAACCCCAACGACTGTGGCGTAGACATCTCGAAGTTACTGATTTAGACGGTTGCTAACACACAGACTGAGTACTTCTCCGAGTTTACTCGATTATATATCGTTTGTTCACATGACCAATTTCACCAGTATTATAATCATTAAATATTAGGCTTTGATTATACAGGATCTGAATACAGGGACCGTATAATTTATACAGGGTCTGTATACAGGTTCTGTCGTGATTATACAGGGACATTTTTAAAATAAGAAGATGGTGTTCGAACATGGTTGTTAAAACCTTATTTAAAAACAAGAAAATTGTATCGTTTAAGAGTTAGCAGTTTAAAATAAGAAGATGGTACTCGGGGCTGACATTTTAAAATAAGAGGATGATGCTTAAACATGACCGCTCAAACCCCATTTAAAACAATGAGGTGGCATCGTATAAAAATATAACGTCCGATCCATTTAAAATAAGAAGATGGTGTTCGAACATGGTTGTTAAAACCCCATTTAAAACAAGAAGATGGTATCGTTTAAGAGTTAACAGTTTAAAATAAGAAGATGGTACTTGGAGCTGACATTTTAAAATAAGAAGACGGTGTTCAAAGATGACCGCTCAAACCCCATTTAAAACAAGAATCCAGCATCGTTTAAAAGTCCGACCCATTTAAAATAACAAGATGGTGTGCAACCCATTTAAAATAAGAAGATGGTGCACAAGATGGCTGCCGACACACCGTTATCGCGCGGGATTTTAAACTGATAAATTTAAACCGGCGATTTGCGCATGCGTGGCGACATTTTAAAATTTTTTACCCTAAATGGTGCGTGGCGGCACTTTAAAACTTATGGCGCGAAAATTTAAATGGTTTGCTTTTTAAAGGGGGACCGCTAGCGCGCGGACCTGTGTGTGCTCTCTCTCTAACATCGACGTGTGAGTCATATACTTACATCCCCCGGTTCGATAGCGCTCGGTTTTAGTCGGGCGCATTTTAAAATAAGAAGATGGTGCTAGAGGTGGAAAGAGGTGTATCCAGAACTCTCCTTTCTATACTACTAATGTCAAATATGGCCTTAATATGACTGTTCACTGTAAGATTTAAATTTTCGTATCTATTCTTTAAAAGTTCCCATGCCACGTTGTAGTTCCCTTGACTGACTTCCAAAGATTGAAGTAACTTAGACGCATCGTTTTTTAAACAGGATTTTAAATAATGAAATTTTTGAACATCTGACAAATTATTATTATTATGCACTAAATAATAAAATGTATCCCTGAACTCGGCCCAAGTCTCGTATGTACCCGAAAATGACGGTAAACTTAGAGTTGGCAACCGAATAGACGCATCAATGGTAGGCATATTATTAGGATGTGAAACAGCTGCTGAAGTCAGCTTGGGTAGTAAGCCTTTGACATGACTAAATGATATTGTTGACTAAAATTGATTAGTTCGTTGTCTAGTTTAGCCTTATTTTCATCACTGTCATCAAGAAATTCAAGTTCCCGTAAATTGTCTTCGACGTCCTTTAAGCATGGCTCGCAATTTTCTACGTTCATGCGCAAAATTTCTATTTGATCTACCGAAAAACTTTTCAAAAAACTTTCTAGCATACTAAGTTTGACTTTACACTGTCTAAGTGAAGTTTGGCGTTTTAATTTTTCCTTTTGACATTTTACACTCATTTTGATGCGATTCTTAATACCTGTACCTCAATCTCAATCAGATGTTAAAAGTTATTTGCTCATTGGGATGTTTGAAATTGCGCCTGCCTTCCGTTCGTGGTACTGCTGATAATCACCTCACTTGCATTCCTCTCGTGGAACTGTTGTTTGTGCGCAATCCTGTCGTGGGACTGCTGTCCTTGTCTTCGTCGCACTACTGTAGTGGAATTGCGTCTTTGTGCAATCCTCTCGTGGGAGTGCTGTCTTTCAATTTCTCCTTAGGTGTACCCTAAGCGTCCTAAGATCCGGCTCGACGCGCCAAATATGGATATGAATGGGTGAATGCTGGTTGTCTTGAATGATACCAATGATTAGCTTTCTGTACTAATATGGTTGAGAATGTGGACTGTATGTCATGCTGAAAATTGTTCTAATTCAATTCTCATAATAATAATTTTCTGTTATTGTCGTGGTTACGCGAGATCGGCCCAACATGGCAACGAGTCCGTAACAAATACTGTAAAGACGAGGACGACGACGAATACTACAACAACAAATATTTCAACTATAATGTTAAAGAATCTTCAGGAGAACAATATTACGAACAATTCAACAACGATAATGGATTGGATGTCGATATTCTGGGATACCAAGTTTATAGAGGACCTTCGCTACTATAGTATCTTTGGTGCCGCTTGTTTGGGAATTTTATTGGGAAGTTTGGCTCTTGGAACGATACTTCGTAAACGTTTATGTCGAAGAAGTAGCTGTCAACGACATGGTCGTCGTCAACGAACGTCTTCCGTCTACGATACCGTCCACTATCATCGAACTCCACTTTTTGAGGGATATGCTTAACTTTTAGTACGTGCAAGAATCTCAATTTATATGTGTACTTATTTTTTTGTAGATGTAGCAAAATATATGTTATTTGAAATATGTCGTCTTTGATTTATGCACAGAAGAAGCAAAAAAATAATATATCAAAGCGTGCGTGCGTATAGGTGTAAATATATTATATGATGCGAAGCAAGCAAAAAATGATCCGTCTGGTAGGTAGTACTTATAATTTATTTCTTTGGTATATAGTTTGTGATGTTGAACTTTTTTTGGTAACGAAAGCCGATGAAACTAATACTAAAACGACGATAACAAATAATGCAACGATGACATAAATCATAATGGTCGGCCAATTGATGGTCGTCGTCGGTGGTATAATTTCGTCGATTGAATCTAAGAGCGATTCGTCGATTTGTCCTTCGATGTCGACAATTACGTCGAGAAAAGTCTGATTGAAGATACATCGATAGAGAAGACTGTCGTCGGCGGCCGTATTACCCGAGCCGCCCGTATAGACGGCCGTCGAACGGGTCGGTATGGCGTACATATCGCAGGCACGACAAAATGGTGCCGTGGCACCTTCGACGCCATTCGATATCGGCATACATGCGGAATAGCCTGGCGCCGTCGAATTGACGACCACATTGTAGACGGCCGTCTGAGCAGGACTATTGAGAATGTTCGGTATAATTGATTCGAGATTATCTTCCGTAATTGCCGATGGCTTGAACAACGTCTGTTTTGGCTTTCGAATCGTTCGGCATTTGCGAGATATAAATTAGTTTGGCGACAAAATTAGTTATGGTATGCGATGTGGTAGGACATGCAGGCATAATTTCGTTTGAGATGGGCGCTCCGCACGAAACATCCGAAATTAGACACGACGTCGGTCGATCGCTCATACTGCCGCCGAGTACAAAACAACCGACGCGACGACTTAGCGTATCCGCAAGACAATTCTCCCTCACCGTCACCTTGTCGACAGTTAATATGATATCGACATTCGACGATTCGGCGTACAATTCGATTAGTTTCGTTTCGATGGTGAGAAGTTTTTGGCAAACGTCATCCGAAGCGTCCGCGTACTGATCGAGCGTAATATTTAGATCGCTATATTTTTTGAGTGCCTCCTTTTTGCGCATCTGAAATGTGATGTAGGGTTTTATGTCGAGGACCAAGTGGAAATTTTTCAATTCCTCGTCGGTCGGATCGCGCATATCGACGGCAGCGGTTAATTCTTGTAGCGCACCTTCTTCGATCATACGCAACAATTCGCCAATGTATATCGGTTCGGTGAGAAGTTTCGACGAACGAGTGGTTGATGTCGACGACGTCGATGCCGCCGAATTAGAGGCAAACACTTCGACGACACCGTTCGCCACCCGACATACCAATTCCGAAATGACATCGTGAAAGATCTTCGGCAACGTTGTCGATGCCGATTCGTTAATGCTCTGTAGGAATGCGTTCGCATCGCTCGTCGTCTTATCGGTAATGCCCAAATAGTCCGTTTTCATAATTCGCAAATACGAAGCGAATTTGTCGTCGGCGGCACGATTCTTTGTCGTCTTCGTTTTTTTACCGTCACCTCCATTTTTAGTTTTGTACTTTTTCTTCAAACGGTCCAACATACTAAAAACGTTCTACTAACATATTCGAAAGGAAGTAGAATACGAATTGCATGCGACGGTTCAAATGGATATACAATTCAACATTGTCCAAATAATCAACTTATCGATCCGGAAACGTTGGAATGTAAAACCTACGATATATGTAAGGATCTATTGGACGGTTCCAAACACAATCTACCCACCGACGACGATATTATACTCGCAGCCGAAGATCACTACGTGTGCGAGAATCATATTAGCGTGAAAAGAAAATGTACGAACGGTGCTTACTTTGATGCTACGTCGCATTCGTGTGTTGGTCATAAGATGTGTGTCGGTCAGTCACAAGCTCAAATCAAAATCGACGAAACACATTTCATACAATGTCGCAACGATCTACCGCATAACATTTACTGTCAGAATGGTATTGAATTCGACGACGACGTCGACAAAAAGACAATGCATTGCGTTCACGATGCACCTTGCAAAGAACACGAACTTCGTCATACCGATGATATTATTTCGTATGTATATGGTCGTGTTACTTGTGACCTGAACGGCAACAAGAACGTTCTCACGTGCGACAATAGACCGACTCCGCGCGTATTCAATTATACGTGGGGTGAATCTTTTTCGCATTCGATCGATAGCTGGCCGCTACAAGTATTGGACGCCGATAACGTTAATTGCGTAAATGCGTCCGACACGAGTAAAAAGCCGCAGATAGAAATTACATCGAACGTACAATTGGCCTGGAGCGATGCCATGTTCGAACGACACGAGTACGATCTACGCGAAGAGGTGTACATTTGTAAATCGGCTAATTATCGTTGGGATTATTTGCGTAACGCGATCGTTCCACCGCTAGCGGATCCTTTAAACGAATACGTGCTCACCACAGCACCATGCCAATTGATAACCTATACGAACAAACAGATGCCATGGTTGGGTTGTACGGACGTCGCAATGTTTCCACCGAACAAACCGCCGATTCTTTATGGCGTTGCTGTACATTCGACCGTAGCGACGTTTCGAACATTTTGGCCCATCTACGATAGCACGACGAAAGAGTATACACAATGTGGCGTCGATATCGATATTGTCGCTCGCAAATTACACATTAATCGGTACGTCTATAGCGAACCGCCGCCAGGTTTTCTACCGCCGTCCGAAACTGGAGGAGGACCTTGTCCGCTCATCGGCTATCCGACATTCCATACACTCTATGCGGCTCGTTTGGACGACTACGTTTGGTATCACATCGTCTTGGGTGAATTGCGTCAAGGCGGCGTAAAAACCGAAGAGATGGTCATCAGTACGGTCGTTTCGTATGCAATGGTTGACCGCATAAATAGCGCCGTCGATTTACTCGAAGTACAAAGTCAAATTGCCACTTATATACAGTGGGATCAGTTGATTGGTGATATTATCGTTGGAGATAATTTGAAAATTACAACAAACGGTATCGTAGTCACGACGACGAATGGTAGTAATAATACGACGACGCATAAGAGTGCATTTAAATTGATAACATTTGAGCGTACATCGTCGTCGATACAAATTAAATACGGTAGCGAGGTTGTGGCTTCGGTGACGAATGAGTTTGTCATCGAATTTCCCTAGACAACGATGTTGAGCGTATATCTTGTCGTTTTATGTATCGTCTTGGTTATTTTATTGTCGGTAGTGAATAACGAATACGATCTAAGCGACAATACCAGGGACTAAGAACGGAACGAAAACGAGAACGAAAGAACTAAATTAACCGAAAAATTTAGAACGAAAACGGAAACGAAAACAAAATTTTTATTTTTCGTTCATGATTGAAAACGAAATAAATAATTTCGGTTACCGGTTTTAACCGGTTTAATGACACAATATTTTTGTAACCTACTCCTAGTAGACATATCGGGGATGCAAGGGTCTTCTATTCACGTTGATTTACTTTAGAATATATATTTAGTTTAATTAACTAACATTTTTATTTATTTTGTAATGCTGAATTATTTATATACACTGTGGGCCAAAAAATGGTAGAAATGTTCAATTACTCATATTTCCAAAGATTTTAAGTAAATTCAAGCAAGCATTTCTTTGAAAAACTAATTGCTTATGTTGTTGAGGATTGAAAACATACCATATTCGCAATTCCACTTCTTTTTTGAGTAAACACAGCAAAAAGCGATGGTTCAAAATTTCACCCGGTATACAAGAAAAATCACACTGTGCTAGAAAATCTCTACTGTCCCTTTTGACGAAAAGAAAACAAATGTCATTACCTATTAATTGTATTACAACTTTAATTTTATATTGAATTGGCCCCAAGTTATCGAAATGTTGCATAGCCAATATGGTATGGTTTCAATCTTTACACTACAAGCAATTTGTTTTTAAAGGAAATATTTGAATTGACTAAATATTACTGGAAATACGAGTGTTTAAAAATTTGTACCGTTTTTTTTTGCCCACGGTGTATATTTTTACTATAAAATAAATAGGTTACAATTTTTTTCTTTAATTTTTAATAATAATAATAACTTTATTTACAAATAACCAAAAATTAATCATGACACAAAATTTTTAAATAAGTAAAAGTTAATTGAAATAAAGCAAGATCAGAGAGAAAAGAAACAAATATTATTATTTAAAATATGAAGCAAAAAAATCTGTCACTGGCATACCACTTAACTGCATAGCAGTTTACAAGTAACTAAATTTAATGGGAATAAATGAAAGAAACGAAAACAGATTCGTGCCTCTCCAATACAGAAACGGTCCCAAACAATTCATTCTAAATTTTATTTTTACTTTATCATACGCAGTAAGATAAAGTATTGTAATCATGCCGAAAAAAAAAATTGAGATTTTAGCGGAAATAGGTCTTTATGGGTCCCCTGAACATTTTTGACCAAGGTACAAAAAAATGTCTGTGTGTGTGTGTGTGTGTGCGTGTGTAAACGATTTTTGTGGCGACGATTCCGGAGAAACTACTAAAGGTATCGGGACGAAAGTTCATATTTAGAAGTTTCATGACCTAACTTAGAGCTGAAAAGCTTTTGGTTCAAAAGGGTCCAAAGGAACTGGTAGTTTATTCTAAGCCTTTTTCAAAGATTTTGCATATGAGCCGCCATTTCTGTAATTTCGTCAATATAGTTAAATAATAAATTAAAGTAGAGGAAATTTTGAATAATTTATGCCTATGACATTTTTTGGTAAAATTAATAGTTTAGCTGCAAGAGCAAATTCTATTTGATCGAGATCGGTCGCATCTGCATTGATATGAAACTACATAGTAGCCGGAATTTTGACAAATATTTTTTTGTGCTGTCACACTCGAAAACAGCTGATTTCATCAGAGGTTGGACAACCGCTATGGAACGTTGCCGCTCTAGTGCGACAAAGTACAAAATACAAATTTCAATAAAATAACCATTTTTTAATTCTTTTTAAGTACATATTTCTCAAAAAGCAACACAATAAACGTTGATGTCACTCCTGCCGAAAACTAGATAGAGCGACTCGCTGACTTGCGACGGCGACGCTCCGCCTTCGGTGACTCGCCGCATCACCGCTCGTCGCGCTATTCCATACTTTCGGCACTTGTGACATAAATAACTATTATTCTAATGACGTAGTGTAGGTAGTGTCAAATGCTGATGCTTTCACAATACCTACGATTTATCTCAATAAAATAGATTCTCGAGCAGTTGAACTATTAATTTTATATATTGTATGATAAAGTCATGTGCCTGGCCACATCAGATTTTTTATATTTATAAAAAGCAAAAATGCCATCACCACTTAAAATGCAGTTAATTGAAATTTTGAACATTTAAGTTTTTAAAAGCATAAATTTTATGTTAGTAATTTTTGCCACCTATGGTTAAAGTTATGACATGTGAGTTATTTCTCAAATGAAAAAAATTAAAAAAGCATGTTGGCATACTTTTATTAGAAAAATAGTAAAAAACCGGTTTTAACCGTTATTTCATTTCGGTTAACGAAAACGAAAACGATATTTTTTGGGTGTGAACGAAAAGAACGAAAACGAAATTTTTCGTTTTGTTCTGATCGGAAACGAACAAAATACTTTTTGGTTTTAATCCCTGGACAATACAAACGAGTTGAGAGGGTTGATACAATTTCAAGGCGATCATAGCGAGTCTCACGGTCGTAATTGTGACATTGAAACCGTTTATAGTATGGACGACGCGTATTGCAATAGTATATGTACGTCGACGCCCGACACCTACATATCAAAGAACGGCATTTGCGTAAATTCCGTCGTCTATCAGCATCAGGAAGCGACGATAAACGACTGCGATATCTCAAAAGGAGTATACGCGTACATTTTAGGTGATCCTGAATTTGGAAATACCACCTTTGCCTGTTTCAGTATGGATCTTGGAATTCAGCCCGACGCACCGACAAAAGCCAACAAAATGTGCCTCGGCGGAACAATCGATATTAATTATACACTCGGATTTCCGCAACTCTCACAATGCGTTTGCAGCGAAGGTCAAGTATTGGCACTCGTCGAGAATACTGTTAACGTTCGCCAGCATGGTGTTTGTATTCCGGAAGCACTATTGCCATTGTATCGTGAAAATAATCTACTTTACAATACGCCCGTTGACGATGAAATCAAACCATTTTTTTAAATATTAGTTTTTTTTATTTTTCAATATCACACACATACAGAGACAGATACAATACACATACAGATTATTATATAAATATCGAGGGATTTCGTATCAGGCGTATATCAATTTTAAAACAAAGTGCATCATCGCATAAACAACACTCGATGAGATGATATATAAAGCTGCATTCATGTTTGCCTGAAATCTTTACATTGTAACGTAAAGAGACGTTAGGAAATAACATTTTTTTTACTAATGCTAAAATAGATACCAAATGAGATATAATCATGCAATCCTTATATAAAATGCATTTAAACTATAGTTGCTCTACAATATGTCGTCGTCGTCGCCGCCGCAATTCCAATATCATCCGTCTTTCGAGTTATTATACCCTGATACATGTTATTTTCATCGACCAAAGATGACAAAGACGACGACGATGATGAGGAGGAGGAGGAAACTGGTCGAAGTACGTTCAATTGTGTCGGTGATGCTCCTAAATAATAACGAATATCCGATTCGGAGAGTGCAACCAAATAGCGAACATTACTTTTTGGCAGATCATTGGTTGTCGGTCTCGCGGATGCCGTCGAACCGATCCGACGACGATAGCGACGACGACATTGTTGTAAAGCGGCTGCACTAAATGAATTCGTCGGACTGCCAACGACGATGGGTGGAAAGGTGACCGTTTTCTTCAATGTCGGTGGTTGTCGTGGTGGTTCGATAGTTTTTGGAACGATCGGTATAGGTGTCGATCTTAATGGTCGATCGTAATACCATTCGGCGGCGTCTTCAGCTGATATTTGCGATACATTCATCGGCCGTTTCTTCGAACAACTAGAGCCCATTGTGTGTGTGTGTTTATTTTCTTTGTATGAAGAGGAGAAGAATTGTTTTACTTCAAATATGATAATATCTTGTGTACTTATATATATGCGAAAATACCACTACCACACTTTTTTTTCGCTCGTTGCTCATTAGTCGGAAATTATTAAATCGAGTAGATGAATATAGTCATCTTTTTGTACAGAAGATTTACGTCTTTTATACAATCTGGTCGATTTCTTATTATGATCTCTCTTTTTCGTTGCAGTCATCGTAGTAGTAGTAATAGTATTAGTGGTAGTAGTTGTCGTCGTGGTAATAGGCGACGAGACAATTATGGTATTCAATGAGGGTACAGAATAGTAAGCAGCTACTGTTGTTTAAGTTATTGTTGGTGGTGTCGATTGACGACGACTACAACGACTATTAGTACAACAACAACCACAACTATTACAACTCGACGACGATAATGAAGAGAATGACTGATTTGCAATCGGACTATCGATACTACTACCACAACTACTCATATTACCACTATCTCGTCGATTATGGTATTCAATGAGGGTGCAGAATAGTAAGCAGCTACTGTTGTTGAAGTTATTGTTGGTGGTGTCGATTGACGACGATTACAACGACTATTACTACAACAACAACCACAACTATTACAACTCGACGACGATAATGAAGAGAATGACTGATTTGCAATCGGACTATCGATACTACTACCACAACTACTCATATTACCACTATCTCGTCGATGATGTCTTTCCGACGACGACGAAGACGACGATAATCGACTATAGAAATATTTTCGCCAATCGTATAAACTAAATTCATTCGTTTCCATTTCATTGTCGTCGTCGTCGGTCTTCTTATATAATGTTTCATTATTGTCGTCGAAAAAGATGTATAAATTTTCATCTTTTCGCTTCACGATATGCATCATATAAATGTAAGTTTTATAGGAAGAAGAGCACGGTTTCAATATTGTTTCGGAATCCATGGGAATGTATTTGTCGCGTAACATGTAATGAATTCGTTCGTATTTTAGAAAATCATAGAGTACTCCGTCCGCATCTTTGCTATTGCTGTGGAACGTTACTTGCTTAAATTGCGAAAGCATGCTGCATATATAATCGAACATTCGACTACGAACGTTATTCCATTTTTGATTCAACAGATAATTATGCGGCAGTTCGGAATCGTTGTCACCATCACAAATATACTTGCCGGTGAATTGATCGAATGGTCGCGTCCAAAATTCGGCACACAATGAAGCGATATTGATGATCGCCTGTTGTCGTTGACTCATCACATTCATATGATAATTGTCGGCGGTTGTATGTTTCGTTGCCGGCGTTGACGATGTTATAGTATTACATGACGTATCGTTATCTTCATCGTCAGGTGGCGGCGACGACGACGACGACGATATAAAAACAGATTGTGAGCGTTTTCTATCGTATAACGGTGATATTTTATAATATAATGTATCGAAAACATTAGTCGACGACAATAAGGAATTATCAAAATTGCCGTGCTTTGTAAAAAGTTTTTCTACGGCATCGTTTGATTGACGTCGACTCTGATGGAAATATTGTCGTCTATTCGATACGGAATTTTTGGAAGTCGTCATGATACCCACCAACACACACAGATTACAACCACCACCACGGACGACGACTATTTAGAGAAGGTTATTGAGAAAACGTTGTTTTTGAAGTGTAAAATTATTTTATATAGCATTCGAAGAGGAGAGGCTGAAAAATATCATTGGTTCGTTAAGCGTCGGCGTCGTCGCCGCATCACTGCTGGGCAACCAACCATGTGCGCGCGCTCGAATTTATGAATCTCTACGACGATGAAAACTTTGCTATGAAACTATCCTCCTACATTTACAAAACGATAATGACATATATATAGAGAAAATAAAAAAAATCTGATGTGGCCAGGCACATGACTTTATCATACAAAATATAAAATTAATTGTTTAGCTGCATGAGAATTTGATTGAGATAAATCGTGTCTGCATTAAAATTGAACTAGTTAGCCAGGATTTGGCAGATATTTTAATAGTCAATAGTATCAATAGCAGGTATTGTCAAAGCATCAGCATTTGACACTACCTACTGTCGTCAGAATAATAGTTATTTATCTCACATGTGCCGAAAGTACGTAATAGCGCGACAAGCGGTGATGCGGCGCGTGACCGCGCGTCACCAATGGCGGAGCATCGCCGTCGCATGTGAGCGAGTCCCGCTATGTAGTTTTCGACAGGAGTGACATCAGCGTTTTTGTGTTGCTTTTTGAGAAGTATTTTAAAAAAATCAAAAATGGTTATATTTCTGTATAGGAAATGTTAGGTTAATACCGCTTCTACGAAACGTCAAGTTTAAAAAGCTAATTCAAATTCTGACAGATTTATATTCGTTCATGACACTGTAGATGTCACATCCGTACCAACATACTAAAATATAACTACACTCATCGCTATACTTTATTTACAATTTTCTCAATTTATCGTTTTTACAATTAGATATAACAACGGGTTGATAATTCTTATCAACAAACAATTAAATTGGTGATCTTATTTTATTTGAATTTTGTATTTTGTACATTGCCGCACTAAAGCGGCAACGTTCCATAGCGGTTCTCCAACCTGTGATGAAATCAGCTGTTTTCGAGTGTGACAGCCATAGACATTTCTGTGGTGACAGCACAAAAAAATATTCGTCAAATCCACGCTACTACGTATGTAGTTTCATATCAATGCAGATGCGACCGATCTCGATCAAATAGAATTTGCTCTTGAAGCTAAACTATTAATTTTACAAAAAAATATCATAGGCATAAATTATTCAAAATTTCCTTTACTTTAATTTATTATTTAACTATTTTGACGAAATTACAGAAATGGCAGCTCATTTGCAAAATCCGTGAAAAATGCTTAGAGGAAACAGCCAGTTCATTTGGACCCTTTTGAACCAAAAGCTTTTCAGCTCTAAGTTTAGTCATGAAACTTCTAAATATGAACTTTCGTCCCGATACCTTTAGTAGTTTCTCCGGAAACATCTCCACAAAAAAACGGGTACACACACACGCACACACACACACACAGACATTTTTTGTACCTTGGTCAAAAATGTTCAGGGGACCCATAAAGACCTATTTCCGCTAAAATCTCAATTTTTTTTTCGGCACGATTACAATACTTTATCATACTGCGTATGATAAAGTAAAAAAGGAAGGAAGATAAACTCTCGCTCCCTACACGTGTTTGACCTCACCAAGATCAATTTATCACGGTGGTGGTGGTGGTGGTGGTTATTGTTGTTGTATTGGTGTTTTTTTTTTTCTGATTATAACTCATTTTTCGCACATATATACAATACAGTTTACGGGATTTGCAAATTAGTTCTATGCGAAAATCTAAATAATTAAAATAATATGGCTCCTCTCATACTATTGAATATCATCATCCTTGTAGTGATCATTACGACAACGATGACCACAACGATGCTAGTTACCGGCCATCCGCGTGCAGATTTATTTCGCGGCAAAGTATGTTTCGAAAAACAAAATAATCGAACCGAACGTATATGCTGTCCAAATTATCGTCCGGTACAACGCAAAGATGGTTTCGTGCATTGCGAACGAGACTGTGCGACACCCTGCTATCTTGGTGCGTGTACCAAAGACGGTATGATGTGTCGATGCGAACCCGGCTGGCGTGGACAACGATGCGACGTACCGCAATGTAAACCCGGTTTCACGAAGAAGAATTGCAATTATCCTTGCCCTGCCGGTTCATTTGGACCCGATTGTATAAACAAATGCAGACGAACACCGTGTGATCCGGCAACGGGCTTATGGCTATGCGAGAAAAGTAACGCCGAATGTGCACAAGAATGTCGACTGGTGATTGCCGATCGTAGCGTACGTCGATCGCAATTCCTCAAAGTATTCTCGCGATCCGATCCAAACTTGCAGGAGTATACGCCGAACGTTGACAGTCAAATGTGCGACTTTGTTCAATTGATTTGCATCGATGGCGACAAGTGCAGCGCCGACGGTTTGGAATGTATCCGAACAACCGCAAGTCATTATATCGATTTGGAAAAGAGAAACACCACCAATATCGCTACGGGTAGATTCATTACGAGCGTCTGCGATATCAAACATCATCGTGGCGATCATTGTCAATTTCCTTGCGCGGCACTACAGTTTGGCGATCGATGCGAAAAATCTTGTACGCACTGTATGCCGATCGATTCGATCGATCGCAGGCGTCACTGTCGGACGCGAATTTAACCGGTCCGCGATGGCCGATTCTATTGTTTGCGGCGTGTGTAATAGTTCAATTAAACGTAACTCATCTGTTACGCAGTGTAGCCTGTGTGATTTCCAGTTTCATATCAAATGTGTAAAGTTAGATGAGAAAGTTTTTGACTTCGTGGAGAAAAATAAAAATCAAAACCACCCAAGTATTGTGATATCTGTTCGACGAATAGAAAATGTGCGCAAAAGACAGTTCTGATGGAAATTTATAACGGTATCAACGAGCTGAAGGCTTCTCTCAGGAAACATAGCAATCATTTCGGACAACAGGAAAAGTCATTGGAAACTATTTCAAGTTCGTTGGAGGTCATGGGTTCTACGGTGAAGAGTGCCAACAGGGAGGTCTTGGACGAAGTTCAGAAGGTGTCTTTGCATCAGGAACCCAACACTTATGCTGGCATGGTTAAGTCTAGAAGTATGAAGAAGTGCGGTCCTGTCGTAATAATCAAACCTAAAGATTCAACTAAGAGCAGTGACGATACCACAAGGACGCTGAGGAATTTAGTTAATCCTGTAGATTCTGCATTGATTTCAATGAAAAAAGTTGCGAAGGGCGGTATTGTTGTTGAATGCAAGGACATGGAACGCACAAAAATGCTGAGCGAAGAAGTTGTGTCCAAATTAGGAAATGAATTTGAGGTAAAAATGTCTAGCGGAAGACTTCCGAAGATTAAGTTGATTGGTCTCCGTGATGAGCTAAGCAATGATGACATCAAAAAGTATCTGAAATCTCAAAACGGTCTAAGCGATGATTGCGTTGTGAATGTGCTGAAGGTCAATAAAATTCCGAGTAAGTCCGAATTTACTATTATAATTGAGGTTGACGGTGTCACGTTTCGCAAACTTATGTCTGATGGCTTTGTAAACGTTTTCTGGGACAGCTGCCGAGCGTTTGAGGTTATTGACGTACTGCGGTGCTTCAATTGCTGTGAGTACGGGCATGTATCGAATGATTGCAATAAGAAGGATCCTGTATGCCCTTTGTGCGCCGGACCCCATAAGGTCGATAAATGCGTGGCTAAGAAACGATGCTGTACAAACTGTAAGCTTGCCAAAGACAAGGCATTGGATATTACGACTACTGATCATGCTGCATGGGCTTCTGATTGCCCTATTTACAGACGTAAGGCAGAAGTGCAACAACAGAAAATCAATTACGGGGCACATTTTTTACAAGTACGCCAGTCGGTGCAATAGGCGGGTCGAGTTCCGACATCGCTCAATGTGCTGACGACGCATCGGACACAGTTAATAGGACACTGTTTGTTCACCTCAATGTTAGGTCATTGCCATGTAAATTTACTGATATTAAACATTTTGCAATTGGTTTAAACTGCGATATCCTAGCAATTACTGAGACATGGTTAAACGAAAATATCCACGATGATGCCGTTTCTATTCCGGGATACAATATAGTACGGAAGGACAGAAGAACCAGAGGTGGCGGTGTCGCTCTATACATAAAGCAAACCATAAAATACTGTCTTCTCGACGAAATCAACGATCTCGACCCAGATCTTGAACAACTGTGGATACAAATTGTCATTAAAAAAGTTACATTCAGCGTCGCAGTGGTATATCGCCCACCGTCCGGAAGCTCATCCTCGCTGATTAGTTACGAGAGAGCAGTTAGTGAGGCTCGTCAACATTCGCAGCACGTCATTTCGTTGGGAGATTTTAATATAAACATGTTAACTCCCTCAGCGCTTAAAAACTCTTTGCTTTCTGTTATGAATGACCACTCGCTCGCTCAGATTGTGACGGATCCGACTCGAGTCACTCCTGATACTGAATCACTGATTGATCTCATTCTGATTGATGATAGTATTCATAATGTGGAGAGCAGAGTGATCGAGTGTGACTTCTCCGACCATGAGGCCGTTGCGTGTTGGGTTCCACAGGCCGCTCCAGTGGAGCGACGGGTGCCTGTCCGCGTGCGCGACTTCCGAGGATTCTCTCAGGATGCTTTTCTCAGTGACGCTGCCTTTATTCCCTGGGATTGCATGTATTCTCTAACAGACTTGGATGATAAAGTAGATTTCTTCAATCTCTGCCTGACGGATTTGTTTAATATTCATGCTCCCTTCAAGCTGACCATACATCTTCGCAAGCCTACTGAACCATGGTTCACAGATACGCTGAGAATGATAAAAAACCTAAAGAGCTCCGCTTGGCGTAAATACAAGCGTACAAAATCGACTGTTCATAGAGAGTATTATTGCGATCTCCGCAATTATTATAATCATGCTCTTACCCACGAACGAAGAGCGTACTTTGCATCCCGACTCAGTGGTTTGAACGACCAGCGTCAATTGTGGCAGCACCTCAAATCATGGGGTGTTTCGCCAAGCGGTTCAGTCGATATCCCGTCGGATCTCCGCGACGCGAGTGCTTTCTGCAATTTTTTCGTGAACAGTGTTCCTAATGTAGCATCGGACCCTGTGACGTAGAGTCATTCGAGCGTGGATCCTGTCCGGGGGTCGGGAATTTTTCTTATCACCCGGTTGATGTTGTAACCGTACAGCGTCACATTTCGCGCCTCAAGTCATCGAGCTGCGGTGTGGACGATATTTCAGCAAAGATGTTACAGCTCTCGGTTGCTGTCTGTGCTCAGCCTTTAACCCACATTATAAACTATTCCCTAGAAGTGGGCGCGTTTCCGGTACTTTGGAGGAGAGCGTTAGTGAGGCCAATTCCCAAAAAACCCTCTCCGTCTGAGTTTAGTGATTTTAGACCTATTAGTCTGTTATGTGTGCCATCAAAGATAGCGGAGTCCGTCATTCACGAGCAGTTGGTGCAGCATCTCGAGTCCAACAGAATTCTGCCTGCGATGCAGTCGGGATTTAGGCGATCTTATGAAACAAGGACTGCACTTCTGCGTGTTCTGGACGATATTGTGACATCCCACACCAGCCACTCTACATCAGCTTTGGTCTTGCTGGACATGTCAAAGGCCTTTGATAGCGTTTCGTCTGCTTGTATTCTTGCCAAGTTGAAGTACTACGGAATCAATAGTGCTGTTCTGAGCTGGTTCGGGGATTATCTCCGTGACAGATCGTTTCGCACTAGACTTGGTGACTCAAGCATCTCGGAGCCTGCGCAGGTCAACAGTGGGGTGCCTCAAGGATCAGTTCTTGGTCCACTCTTATTCAATCTTGTTACGGCGGATCTGCCTAGCAAAGTTCAGCACTGTCGCCTCCACATGTACGCTGACGACAGTAAGATCTACGCGCCCATCTCCACGAAGAATATAAATCAAGCTTTGACGGCCATCAACGATGACCTGCATCAGATTCAGGTCTGGGCAACCTCCAACTCTCTTTCCTTGAACCCTATCAAGTGCCAGGTGCTCTTCGTTGGAGGACGTGCCGAGGATATTGCTGCGGTCAGAAGTTCAGAAGTCAAGATTCACCTCAATGGTATCAGTCTTCCAGTCGTGGACGAGGCGAGAAATTTGGGGGTCATTATCGACAGTGGCCTTACCTTTGAGTCCCATGTTGGCAGTATTTGCCGACGCGCATACGCCAGACTGAAGATGCTTTACCAGTTTAAATCTGTTTTTCCTACTAAACTTAAACTCAAACTTGCAGATTCCCTCGTGCTGTCCGGGTTGGAGTATGCGGATGTCGTTTATGGACCGTTCCTAACCCAGGCCAGCAGTCGCCGACTGCAAAGCGTCCAATACAGCTGCATGTCATTTGCTGTGGGTTGTCCTCGATGTCAGCATATGTCTGAGATTTTGCGGGACCATGGCTGGCTCCGGATGAGGGAACGTCGCTTCCTGCATTATGTTGGTATTGTGCGATTGGCAGTGGCCCAGGGTCTTCCACCTTACCTGGCCGAAAGAATCCAACTTCGTAACGCCGCCCATGACAGAGATCTTCGACACGTGTCTACCATGGCATCTGTACCGGAGCATCGCCTGTCATCTTTTAGAAGATCATTCACTTACCTTGCCTCATATATTGTGAACTTTGTTTTGAATACGATGAGATTCACTAGTCATTCAGTAATCATGAGGTCACTCAGGCGTGACCTCCTCAATCAATCTTTACATCAAGAAGATATGTTTTAATATAATTTCAATTTCATGAAGGGTAGTATTTTAAATCACTAAGTGTTATACTCACCTTTTGTACCTTAGTATACAATAAACTTTATTTATTTATTTATTTATTTATTTATTTAATAATACGCGAGAATGCGATCTGGAGACTGGTCGTTGTATTTGCGAACCCGGTTGGTACGGTTCGAGATGTGAGACGCCCTGTACTTGCGTCCACGGTTTCTGTCAGTACGATCCGTTCAACATTCATTTTATGAAATGTCTTTGCGATCCCCATTATACGGGCGCTGCGTGCAACCAACCGTGTCCCGAAGGTACGTACGGCGAACAATGTGCCGATAGATGCGAAGATACACATAACGTTAACGCACCGGAATGTCTCAATCAATGTAAACGTACCTGCAAGAGTGGCAATTGTAAAGGACCAATTTGCGAATGTTTACCCGGCTATACGGGACCGAATTGCGATAGACGTCGTTCGTATGGAACGTTCGGCGATCGATGTATGAAACGCTGTGAACTTGGCGACATGGACGACATTGCCGATTATTACCTTCATTTACACGGATTGATTAAGAATCATTGTACTGGATGTAGTCAATTTTCCACCAAAGGTTGCGATCTCCAGCAAAACTGTAAATGTATCGATAATTGGACGGGACGTTATTGTAATGAAATTAATAATTGTAATGAAACTATAGCGGCGGTGGGAACAACACGGAATATTGAAATCATAACGACTACTATTACTACCGAATCGCCAACAACCAGTACCGAACCGCCAACAACTACGACGACGACGACGACTATGATTCCTATCGTTGAAAGTGATGATGAAACAGTCGAACAATTGGCAAGACATAATCGATATTACATTACCACCATTGATTGAAACGATGCACTATGATGATGATATAGTTGTAAAACAGTACCACCAACATCGCCAGCAGAAAGTGAATAAAAAGAACGACGACGACGACAAGAAGAAGCCATCATCGATTTGGATGTTTTGGCTATTGATATCGTTAAGTGTTGGTGCCTTCATAATTATATCATTTGCGATAACGTTATTATATTTCTGCTGCCATTATCGTCGACGTAGGATGAATTTACGTAAACAACAGAAAAAACTCGATGCGGCAAACTGGCAAGCAAATGAACCGGAGACGATTGCATTCGACGGCGATTTGGATGATAGCAATTATCGTCGTGTCAAACGTACAAATTCGAATAGCACTCAATCGACAATCATAAATGACGATCGTACGGAAAATTTCTATCAGCCTTTACTAATCGACATTGCGACGACCAAATCGGTAACATCGTCGCTGAAGGGTGTACGCTTTTGGATCAACGAAGAACTGATGAAAACGTTGTCGTTCGATCAGTATATGCCGATGAATAAGATTCCGAATCTGATGGGAAATTATGATATTCTGACCGGTCCGCCAAAACCAACACCATACGATATTCCATCGAAAAAATCACCATACGACGTTCCATCTACTCCGCCAAGACAAATTCTACCACCAAAGGAACAACAACAACAACAACAGCTTTAATTCCGACAAACAGTTACAATTTGCACCTTTCAGGAGATCGCCAAAATAGATCAGAAGTTCATCTCTCTCAATATCGATATGTCCCAATTGCTTTACGCTCTCCTCCTTCAAATGATTGTACCTGTTGTTAAGGTAACAGGTAAAATTGAACTGCTCTCGCATGATGGTCGCCAGAGTGTATTCGCATTTATAATGATGTACTTTTAGTAAATAGAAGAGGTAATTTAAAACGGCTCGGGTATCCTCGTCCATATACTCTTCTAGTGTATCATAATGCGTCTTGATGTAGTGCAGACATTCGCGTGAGATCTTTTGATTGTTTTTCTTAAAATTACACAAGATAATTAAATTGAAAATCAATCTACGATCTGTGAGCAACTATCTACGATCTGTGAGCAACTTCTCCATCGTTTGCGTTACATCTTCGCCGCGCTTCTTACTCTTTCGGGCAATGGATGTACGTTTCTCCAACGTCGCGACAATCTCTTGAACGATATAACGCAATCGATTCTTGGGCACGACTCGTTCCATCTCTGGATCGTAGTCGACGAGATCGGTGGTCGACTTATGCCAATAGATACACGTTAGAACTTCAATTTCGCCCATCGCAAAATGATATCGTTTCGATTTGGCGGTTAGGATATCGTGACTTTTCTCGGAATTAGCGTCCTCATCGTCGTCGTCGTCCTCCTCCGGTTGGCTGTCATACATTCTTTGCATTTCGTCTTCGTTATACTTATTGAGATCTTTGAAGTCGGCATTAGTGGCGCGTGCGTTCTTTTTTGCAAAATTTTTCTCAACAATAGCATAGACGGTCTTTGCAATATGAACGGCTGCCGGAACCATCTGCTGCTGAACGGCACCATAAGCCAAGACGTATTGGTCCGTATCGAAGACGCTATTCAATAACGGCACCTTTATGTAAAACACCGGCGACGGAAACGATTGCAATGCTCTCATATTGACGCCGTATTGTGTTTGTACAAATTGCATCTTTCGGATATTTGGAATGCCGGCCTCCTCGAGTACCTTCATCAGCGGATATAGCGTACTAAATTCCGAGTAGACTATAGTATTCGAATCCGGACGTTTACTCACGCTATTATCGTCGGCTGCCGCGTCGCCAATAGTCACTTTTGGGATCGGGCTCGACTTCATGGTGGACTCGTAACCGAGATGAATCGGCGGTGGCAATAATGGTATTTTCGGCTTCTTGATATCCTGTGGCACGTCAACGTTCACCTTCGTATTCTTGGGCATCATGTCGTCGGATAAAATGTAGCACGTCTGTCGAACGGTCTCGCGCGAACGCAACTCACGATTCCCGGCAGGCAACGGCGTTATTATATCCATGATGTCGTCGGAATATTGGGCGGCGACTGGAACACGAAGGTCGTCGACGTGCTGGTATGCATTAGCGAGACGACGTAACCGGAATTGGTTGTCTCTCGAATTAAAATTATTATGAGGATTGCATACTATAACATCATCGATCGCGGCCTCGTCGTTCTCGCTTTTATTCTCGTTATCGTCGTCGTCGTCGGCTTCGTCCTCCACCAGCTCGTTATCGTCATTGGTAGTGGCGATTGGATCCTCATCGGCATCGGACAAAAACGCTAAACATTGAGATCGTGTCGCAGCGCTATCGATAACGATCAATGATGATGGTTCATCTGCGGCGGTAGTTTCAAAGTCCGCGTCGTCGGATTCATCATATAATTCCATATCGTCCTTGTTGCATAATACATCAAGTGGTATATCTTCGCTATCGCTATCGCTTGAACCCGACGACGATGATGATGAACGACGACGACGACGACGAATACGAATTATCGGAAGTCTCGCTAAACTGACATATGGCGCTTCTCGTAATTTTTCATCGTTTAAGATATTTTGTATATTTTCATCATTTAAGATATCTACTTTAACATTACTCAAGATTTTAATATTCTTACATCCCTTAGTGCCTCGCATTTTTTCTTTTTCGTTGTGGTCGTCGTCGTCGTCGTTATGGTCGTCCTCGTCACTGCTACTGCTACTCAAGTCCGGTGCTTGCTGATGCACCATCAAGTTGATATTCTTGCGTGGCGCATTAAAAGATATCTTATAAGTTGTTGTTGTTGGTGGTGGTTCTATGTTGGAATCGTCGACGTTGGACTCTGCTGCTGCTGCTGCGAATCGGAATGTAGTAGATTTAGTCGTCGTATGTTTGAGAGATTTTAAGGGGATACTCTTTTGGTGTGTGTGATCAAAGACACGAGGTGAACTATCATCATCAATCTTCTCAACAAAATCGTAGCGAGGTGCCTTTCCGGCAATCGGACGTCTATATACTTCGGACACGGGTTGTTCGACTACTTCGGGCGGCTCTGATGGCGGTGGTTCAATTACTATCGGCGGCGATGGTGGTGTATAAGCCATCGGGCTATGTGCCATTATCGCGACCGGTTCTTGTATTGAAGATGGTGTAAAAGCGCCATCTTCTATTACGGGAGCGGAGGCGGCGGCGACAACGACGATAGGATTGCTGTTTAGAGCGGTAAGATCGACAGTAGTAGGAGTAGGGATATTCTCCTTCTGGATCTGACTCTTTATCATCTGATCGAGAAATTCGTTGGCATCGTCGTTATTGGTTTCGGATTCATTTTCTTCAGGAATCGACAACTGCCATGCATTATTATCAGCAGCCATCGTCGGTTGTTGTAAGACGACCACCGATTGCATATCGGCATTGTAGGGTGACATTTCCTGTTGTTGCTGAGCCATGGTCGTCGTTGGTGGATAGAAATTTTGATGCGTCGTCGTCGTGTAAAGATGAGGAATGTACGGTTTTAGACGGTGTATTGTATGCTTGCGTCTGTTGGGCGTGATTGATTATTTGGTCTCGGCTCATGTGTTGTTGTTGTTGTTGTTGTTGTTGTTGTTGTTGTTGTTGTTGATACTGTTGTTGTTCTTCTTGTATCGGTGGTGGTGGAAGAGTGTCGAAAAAATCGACAAGTTCAGGTGGCGGTTCCGGATACTGGTAACGATGAGGATATGTATCATAAGCTACCGCCGGACCCTTCCTATTATTTACTAGCTTCCTATTATTTACTATGTATGAAGATACTGGTGGCGCTGCTGCTGTCACGTAGCCGCCGTTACTAGCGTATATGTGGTTTGATGATCTGTAAAAAGAAAAAAAGAAATATTAACATCGAGGAGCAAAGTAATCAATAGCGTACGACGATACAACAACAAACCAAAAAAAAAACATCACCAGGTAACATGCTACACAAGTACAAACACCATGCCATCATGCGAGTTGCGTGAGGTGCGGGAATTTGGTTAGGGTGTTAAGATATACAGAGACAAGACAAAAATTTCAAATATAAAAAATTACTTTAATTAGGTAATATACAAATAGGTAATATACAATCAAATATACACAATATGTTAAGTAAAAAAAGCATGCGCCCATATACCGGCGTATATATTAAATTCAATACCGTTTATTCCAAAAATATCATCGAGCGTCTTATACATCAACTCCGTATCCAAGCGAGGGTTGGCAATGGTGACTAGATTGTCGTTGTCGTCGTCGTGTTGGTTGCGGAACTTATGTTGTAGAATCCTGACATCGTCATCGTCGTCTTCAATTTCAGTTTCCGCGTCGTTGATTGTCTCGTGGTCGTTATCGTTGTTGTCGTCGTCTTCCACATCCGTATCGGCATCATGAATAGGAGATATCAGTCGAACTCGCTTAGGAATTACCTCGTCATCGGTAGTAGGTGATAGTTGTCGTTGCCGCTTCAATATTCTCGGATTTCCTTCGGCAGCCGTGTCATCGGTGGTGATAGGAGGAACATCATTGTCATCGGTAGGTAGAACTTCGACGGCATCATTGTCATCGGTCAGCAGAGTATTAATCTCATTGTCGTCGGTCAGAGTATTAACCTCGGCATCATTGTCGTCGGTCAGAGTATTAATCTCATTGTCGTCGGTCAGAGTATTAATCTCATTGTCGTCGGTCAGAGTATTAATCTCATTGTCGTCAGTCAGAGTATTAATCTCATTGTCGTCGATCAGAGTATTAACCTCGGCATCATTGTCGTCGGTCAGAGTATTAACCTCGACATCATTGTCGTCGGTCAGAGTATTATGTTGATTGTCGTCGGCGACATTCTCATTGGTATGACGACTATTATCCTTGTCGTCGTCGGTAGCGGCTACGACGCTATATGTTGGCTCATTGGCGATGACGAAATCTCTTGGCTGATCGACGACGGGTGCGACGAGGAAACGAGTTAATTCGGCGGCGATATCCCTCTCAAATTGTATTAATTTATTCAAAGTCGGACCAATGATTATTGGCGTCGTCTGTTTTGGCTTGACGATTCTCACCGTTGGTTTTCGCTTCTTGACGATGCTCAATGTCGGCTTCTTCACTTTTCGCTCCTTAATGATTGTCACCTTTGGCTGTTTTCGCTTCACAATGGTCACCGTTGGCGGTTTCTTCTTTATCGGTTTCGGTTTAACGAGCGTCTCAAGTCGATCGATGGCAATGTCATTGGTAAATTCGATCAGATTATTATCACCTCCATTCCCATAATCATCATCGGATTCTTCGAGGTCTGAACGATCTGATACCTCGGTTGCGCCATCATAGCTAGAATGATTGCCATCATAACTGGAATGATAGGATCGTTCGGATCTGTCATCGGCATAATTGGAATGATTGGATTCTATGTCGTTGTCATCATCGTCGTCTTGAGATTCGTCGGTTAAGTCATTGTCGTCGTCTTCGGCTTCGTCACTAGAAGAATGATGATCATTGTCGTTGGCAAGATGATGATCATCATCGTTGTCGTCGGCAAGTATATGATATGTAGGTGATGGTGATGTCGTCGTGGCGATTGAATCGGTATCGGTAGTTGTTGGAGGAGATGGTGATCGAGGAGAATCAACTCCAATCTCAAGTTTGAAGTAGCATCTCTGCAGATGTTGTCCAACACTTTAAGATAATAACACAATGCGTGTTACACGTGTGGTCTAACAATATATGGTCACTCACTCAAGAAACCCGAAAAAAAATTCCTATTACCTCATCTTGATGGTGTGATGGAATTGTGGAATATCTGACATCTTAGGTATTGCGCGTGCGTATTTGATTCCTGCTGCTGATATTGAACTATTTCTTCTGCTGTAAGACTTTTTTCACTTTTACTTTCACTATCACTGCTGAGAATAAACTATTGCTGCTGGTAGGTAGGTAAGTACTTGATATTGTTGCTTGGTCGAAGACTCAAACTGTTATGATCCGCGTTTAGCTTCAATCTTGCTTATATATCCCGATCAGCATCCGGTTAAAATGCAAATTAGGAGGGAGTTAATGGATCTAGGAAAAACCCAAGAAAAACGCAGGAAAAACGCAGGAAAAACACAGGAAAAACTACTGATATGCGCCCGAAGAGAAACGATTTGGGAAAAAAATCTAGGAAAAACTCAAGGAATGTCGACCGTCGAAAGAATATTTTTTCGCGTCCTTTACAGCATACGACCGAAATCTAACTAAACTAAACATCGTAATGCACAAAGCGACAGCCACTACCCACGCATGTATTGTCTGAAAAAAAACATTCATTGTTTCGTTTTCAATTTACGATCACCGCCGCTACATAATCTCTTCGTCTTGGCAAACAATAAGCGCACGTCGATAAGGGTTTTAGCGCGACTCGAATTTCCCCTTTTACGAGTGACTAATTTAATTTTTAGCGAACGTGAAATTTAATTTCACAAGCGCCTAATTAAATTTTTACGAACATCTAAATTGAATCTAACGATCGATATATTCGTTTTTTTTTGGCATCTATAAATTACACTTACCTTAAATGCCGTCGATAATCTAAAGCTGCTCGATGCTGGTTGAACCATTCTTCTTCTTCGGCTGCACGATTAATATTATCACAATTTGTATCGATTATATTATTAGTAATATTATTATTAATTTCATTACCAGCAGCCACCGTCGCAGGAGCATTAGTAAAGAAATTATAATCATCTAGTTGTAGGTATGATACTAATGGAAATGCAAGAAAGACAGATCCCACGTTGCGGTTTATTATCTACCCGACACGATGCGGAGGACAAGTCAAGAGAGAGAGAGACACGTACCTAGGTACTAACCTTTGCTGCATTTTTTACGACAAATTTAACCAGTTCCACTATAGTACATGCAGTACATACATACAGTACATGCACCTATAATCTAGCCTAAAAAAACAAATAATGTGGGGCATTGATGATTAAATTCGCACGTTTGAAGTGAGTGTATACTACTTGTGCTAATCTTCATCAAAACATCATCATCTCATCAACTCACACACACACACACACACCCCACACACACATACATACATCATCTTAAAAGTAAATAATATTCCCAATGGTGTGTGTGTGTATAAGCAAAGAAGTCAAATCTCCACCCATCAACTAGATAAGATTTTTTACCCCCCTTCAATTTATCTCTTACCTAGTCTTTCCCCTTTAGTTTTTTTTTTCTCACGCACGCATACCCAGACTCTACGCACACATAGACCGAATAATAATAAATTGATCAAGTAATTTTCACATGCAGCAGTCATGCACTTGACGTATACATTATAGAGCTATATAATAGTAAATCGTCCTCCTAATCATCATCATCATGTCGTTATGTTTCGAGAAAGAATATCAACTAGAATCATCTACGATGAGTCCTAATACAACACAACAACAACGCGACTTTATCAATATCATCAGCATCGATCGCAGAAACAATCATCGGATGCAGCGTTAATAATTAGAGCCGATAAGGTGTGCAATACACCGACGAAGAATAAGAACATTATTCGATATCATATTGCAGCAAATAATATTCCCATCAAATTATCGTTAATGAAAACCGAATTGGGTGAACGTCTCGTCTATCGGACACCGTTCTATGCAGGCAAACAAATCACTCCAATTGGAATGGTCTTTGAGGATATTCATCGTATCATCTCGAATAGGGAATATTATGATCCGAGAAGATATCAACTAAAATTTGCATATTCGATTACAAAACCTCCTGCAGTTCAATCGACTACGATGACGACGACAACCAACAACACCAACAACAAGATACCTAAACTCTACGAATACCTATCTATACATATGTTTATAATTGAACAAACTACCGATGATGACCTACTACTACGAACAACGAATACAATTACCGATAATTTGATTTCGATCTTACATCCGAATATTAAATTTACAACCATCGTTGACGATTATCAACAAGTGATGTTGGAAATTCAAAAGGCTTATGATCGTCTTTCAAAATCTGCCATAATCTATACGCGTGATAATCGCTGTGAAGCTTGGTCGAATGTTCTCTATTCATTCGAACGCAATCATTTACAATATAAACGGACGAATGATGAACGAACCGAAAAGACAATCGACGATTACTATCACATATTGAAACGTTCGAAGATTTCCGATCACGATGGTACGTTTGAGATTAATTGTCGCATCGATCGCGGTAGTACGATTCGTCTGTACGATTTCGGTGGTTGTGGCGAAAGCATCCCATTGTATATGCACAATTTACCGTGCGACGTACAACGAAACTATCTGACATTCGATTCGTTTCTATGCAGAGAATTGCCGACGAATCCCACATTAAGACGATTATGTTTAACTTTGGATCATGTGTTTAATCTTTTTCTGCATACTCAGTACAACGTCGAATTGAATTACGATTACCTTACCGAATTACAAGAATCACCGATACAGCCAAGTTGTTTATATAAACTCCAGATGTGTCGAATTCGTGTGAGCGTGCTGATTACGAAAAACCTAACGCCCGATCGGCTATTTGACGTGCAGACGAAACATAATCTCTTCGACACCTTCCAAATGGATTTGTTTCGTATGATTTGCACGGAACACTACTATCGCAACTCATTTAAACGACCCCAATTTACCGGCCAACAATTACGTGCCATCATTAACGTCGAATGTATTAGTATTCAGCATATTATAAGAATGATGACGTCTGCCTATCGTGCGATTCTGACGATTAAAAAGAATTATATACTCTATTTGGAATTCTTACTACTACTTGGAAATTTTAAGAACGACAACGACATTGTTCAAGTAGCTTATTTAACTGCACGATACCATGAGAACAAAACATCCGACGAGTCTATACAAAAGAACACGACAATAATTCCAAACACCAACGACGACAACGAAAAGGAAAACACGACGACGACGACAATAATTCCAAACACCGACGACGACGACGATGAGAACATAATTACGAAAACCGACGACGACGACGACGACGAGGAAAACACGACGATAATAATAAATCCAAACACCGACGATAATGAGAACACGACGACGACAATAATAACTCCAAACACCGACGACGACGACGACAATGAGAACACGACGACGACGACGACGATACCAACATCTGAGTACGCCGATGAAGATAACACGACGACGAAAATTGTTGTAAAGTCAAACGATAAACGTCGTCGATGCGAAACTCGTCGAAATGAAGATAGCGAACGTCGTCGATATGAAGAAAATATCGAACGTCGTCGTCGTCAGTGCGAAGATACGGAACGTCGTCGATATGAAGAAAATATCGAACTTCGTCGTTTGGATATGGAAGAATGTCGTCGGCATGAACGTCGTCGATATGAAGAACATCATCGTCGATATGCAAAAAGTCGTCGTCGTCGGTTCAATAATGGTCGACATGGTGGTGATGAAGGTTATCGGTATAACGATGGCGATAAGGTTCGTGATGATAAGATACGGCGACGACGACGACAAGGACAACGAACACGACGACTACCACCATTACAAACACCAACAATTCAACAAGATGATACCATAAATTCAACTACATCCGATATTATGACACATAATGTTAAATCGGGTGATGATGACGATGAGAAAGAGGGTGGTGAAATTGTTTCCAGTAGTTGTGATAATAATAATGAAGTTATGGACGATTGTGATTATAATAGTTGTAAGAGAAAACGACTAAATGATGATGATTATTTTGATTATGATGCACTAGATTATGAACCTTTATAAAATAAAATATTCTCTCAAATATAATATGTATTTTTTTCTATCATACATGCATATGTACTTACTTTCTTATCGCTCTCGCTCAAGGTTTTTGTTTACGCAGCGAACGAACGAACGAACACATTTCACACACACATCAACGTCGTCGGGCACCACAGATGCGACTATGAGCTTGTTTGGGTTGTGTGGATAGTTGGTTGGTTGTGCGAGCGAGCGACGACGGACGATGTGATCATAATATTCGCGCCGTCGTTCTCGCTCGCGGCGTAATAAGTAGAGATACGGCTCGGATCGGTCGTCCAAGTTTTATTTAACAAGAAATCGACATAAAATGAATTGATATAATAATTTATTTTTTTCATACATCAAATTCTTCACATTATCGTCGAAATTTCGTGACTGATTGTTGACCGTTACAATCAATTCCAATACAAAATTCTTCATTTATATCTTCAGAGTCTTCGTCGTAGTCGTTTGCGTGATGTAGACAAAAACACGTGAATAAAATCAAGAGAAATATAACAAAGAACATGAACCAAAAGTAAGTCATATTGACGAATAGTAGTTCGAAAAAGTTCTTTTCTCTATGCATTTCACTCACTCACTCACACCTTTCACAACCAAACAATACGACCAAACAACAAACCACCACCACCCCAGAGATTGATTTCAAATATGTAGCATTTGTTTTTGTGCGCCGATGCGTACTTTCAATTTAGATAGGTAGGTAGTATCCCTTACTTACTTACAACGACGACGTCTGCTATCTAGGTACCTAATACAGACGAAGATAATAATAACAAATAAATTTATAAGATAATTTTTTTATTCTTGCATAAGCATAAGATGATTACAGGTTAAATAGTCGGCTATATATAAAGCTTCTCCAACTTGACAAATGTCAGCGAGAAACTTGAATAGTATAATTTGATTTTGGTCCCAATATTCCGGTACCCATCCGTCGGTGGTTGTCTCGAACGTTTTACGCCGATGGAGAGCCTTAACGCAGGTTCGGAAATCTTTGGGTATCACCCATAGTAAACGTACATCCACATTATCGTTTTGGGTCGACATCTTGACAAGTTTGTTGAGCGTTTTCATCGTCGATCGAATAGTGTTGCATAAACGTTCGACTACCACGTCATTCTGTAGGATCGGTACGGTTATTGCTTCGATGAATTCTTGCGGCGATTTCTTCATGCCATCGTAATCGGTCAAGACAATATACACCCATTGTGTGAATGGCGATCGATCGATATAATAGTCGTTCTCGAGTCGGCGGATTCCATTGTTGTAGTAAGTCTCCTCGCTATCCGAATCGAATTGTGGTGGTAAATTGGTCAAGAGTTTACAAACACGAGCAAATATATCAACTTCATAGATCGCCTGAATGTGATGCTGCTCGTGTTTCTTATTGTAGAGTGGATAGCGTGTTCAGAGACAAGTGTAATCGAGGGAAATGTCGGACGTTGTCGTCTTGCCCGTGCCCGATACACCATCGATAAACCAGACTGTACGTCGTACGGCGGATGATGCTGCTGTGTTCATTTTTTTGGGATGTTCATCAGCGTAGTAGTTTGTTTGAACTTCTACCTCTTGCGTTAGAATTTGAGGAGATGGTTCCGCTACCTCTTGCGTTTCAATTTGAGGAGATGGTTCCGATGGTTTGAAATCCGACGACGACGATGTAGAATGATCTCTGGTAATGATGCGTTCGCTTGCATTTTTTTGATTATTCAAGCGATGACGATTCAATTGCCAATAACGACGACGACGACTCAAACGGCTATATTTTTGCCATTTCGAGTCTTCGTTCATCATATTGCCAAAACCAAAAAATTTTACCACTCGACGTATCAAATTGACTACAAACGCAAGCATCATCACACCTTTGGCAGTATAGTGTCCAGTCGGAAGCGGAGTTCTTCGGGTAAATCTTGTATCTGATGGTTCCTGTTGATGTTGACGACGAGGAAATACCGCTGGTGGAATGGTTCGAGGTTTTGGTATCGGTGTTTCATCTGGAATGTTGTTGGCGAGAGAAATTATTTTTACCATACTCTCGCATTTACGTCAATACAACATAAATATACGAACGAATGAGAACAAGATATACGTTTACATCATACACGCGTGAAAGAGAGAAGAGTTTTCGAAATAATATATGTAAGTATCTCTCTCTATCAAAACAGTAGCCTATGAGACGACACCATCGTTAGATTTAATTGATATGGAAACGGGTACCGCTCAGAATCGATATCGGTACGAATTCATCGTCCTTGATTATTTTCTTCGTCATCCTTCTTTTGCGTTTATTCTTGTTAATGTTGAAAAAAATCTTCATACTCATTGTCTGCGGCGGCCGAGGTAGATTTCTTCTTGTCATCGTTGTTGGTATTATTTAAAAATTGATCAATACTTTCTTCATTTTTTCTACTACTCTCATCATTATCGTCGTCACGCTGACTAAGAATATGTCCCAAAGTTGTATTATTATCCTCGTTGATAATATTATCGTTTTGAAGAATTTTACCTAAAGTTGTAAGAAAATCGCCGTCGTCGCCGCCGCCAAGAACTTTATCTAACGTTGTACTACAATCGACATAATCTTTATTCGTATGTTCGGTGTTTTTAGCATTTTGAAGAATAAATTTACTTAACGTTGTTGTATCATTCTTTGGGTCGTTGTCGTCGTCGTCACAAGAATCCCATGCAACTTTAGCATTTTCATCATGGTAATTTAAACGATTAGCTTGTCGTATAAAATTATTCTTCGTTTGTAGTTTTAATTACTGCGGTGTTCGTCGTATTCGTTTATTTTTGTGTGGTATTTTCAACGCCTCGTTGTCGGTTGGTTCTTTATCGTTGTTGTTGCTAAATTGCCATAACATTATTTACAGTAATTTGAAAATAAATGTATTTGGAGCGAGATCACCGAAATTAAATTCGACGTTAAATGTTGGATGTGTCTGGCAGTAGCGTTTGAAGAACGATTGTAATATTGCCGATTCGGCCAAGACGACCGACGTATTCGGATGATCGATGCCCAATTTAATGGTGCGAATATTTCGAGCGTCCTCCAATGTCGATAGACAGCTATAGGTGATATGCGCCTCCTGATTGCCCGGATTACGTTGAGCGTAGAATTGACGAAGGGTATCCTTGAAGCATGCGAGTCGTTTCAAATCGCCACGTTCAATTTCACATTTGCATCGAAGGTTTCTATATGGAGGATTCTGTAAAAGTTCAGCTCTCTGTCGATCCAAATCGTCGTCGTCGTCGTTGGTTGTTATTTCGTCCTCTACTGCTAATTGTTCCGTTTGATCCATTTGGTGGTTATGGTGGAAAGAATAGTATGTACAATCTACAAGATTCCTATCTGTAATGGGGTGAAATAGTGGGAGGATGTCACACTACCTACTTATAAAGATGATTGCTATTAACAAAGTTCTCCAAAATGGATTGTCAACAAGAGGAGAAACAAGTTACCACTGATTCACCTACTACTTTCGATATACCATCATTGGATGATTTTATGAGATCGTCGTCAATACAACAGATTATCGTACCATTTGAGTATGATCATAAATTAGCAACGGAACGTTATTTGAGTGCCGGTACACAGCATTCGTATCTATCGACAAGAATCCATACATCCGTTCCGGTCGTCGCAAATCAGATTTTATTGAGAAATTTAAACGTTGCCAGCAGTACCGTTCACTATCTATGTCGTGATCCGATCAATGAAGCTATTCAACAACACCAAATCGAACAACATAAATTAGAAAAGACGAGACGTATTCCAACAACGACCACGACCACGACGCCAGCAAAGAGGAAAGCGACTACGACGAAAGAACCTAAAACTAAACGACGCAAAAATGGCGTCGTCAAATTTCAACAATAACAACTGCGTACCATTTCATATTAACCAACAGCTAAGAAACGATTTTACGAAAAATATCCAAACGAAATTACCAAATGTACAGGAGCTTGGTCGTCAATATATGGTGGCCGATCGTCAACATATTACCTACGTAACGGAATGGGTCGATGTCGATTCCCATCTAATTGGAATCGGTTGCGACGTACTCGGTCGCGCCGTTTATATGCGAACGACTGTCGAGCCGGGACTTTATGTTTGTTCGTCGTCCGTAGAAACGCTAAAAATTGCCGCTCGTCTCTATAATGGGAGATTTCGTTGCGAACCCACCACCCTCACGTACATGACGAATACTTTTAGCGTACACCATCTACTCTATAATACGGATCGTTGGCAGATGCACGGTACGCTTGTGAAGATTGTAACGCCCACGTTCGAAGATGCAATCAAGTATCATCGATTCTTGAAACGCGAACCGACCGCCTATCGATATGCCCTCATTCCGCATTATTGGGACGTTCATCGGCTCGTCACGATGGAGCTGTGTCATAAAAAGCACGAACAGTCTGGTGGCGAATTTACCGTACCGAAAGTAATCTATCGATGGTTCGATCAACATCTGAACGTGTATGCGTATCGAGAACCGGAAATTCCCATAATTACATTTGACATTGAAACCGTTTCAACGGATCCGAATCGCGTGCCGACCTGCGAAGACATTGACAACGTCCTCTTTACCGTCTCGATACATCATATCCATACGCGTATATTATATACGCTCGTCTATGTGCCGATAACGACTCGCGATATTGACGGTTTGAAACAAAAGATGCTAACGATCGACGACAATCCGCAATACGATCCTGCGCGACAAGTCGAACGTAACGAAATTGAAGTGTTCGTCAGCGAGCGAGCTCTACTCGTAAGGACGATGAATCTACTTCAATTGAACGGTCAATTACATTATCTCGTCGGCTACAATTCAATCGGATACGATATAAAATACTTGATGATGCGCTGCACGCTCTACAACATCAATGTCGATCGATTCCATTACAATGAAGGTTTTCGCTATGGCTACGATCAGATTCATGTCGATTTGTTTCGCATGTGTATGATCTTCTACCAGTATAGCGACTATAAACTGAGTACGGTCAGTACGAATCTTTTGGGCGATAGTAAGACTGGCGTGAGTGCCATCGATTTACGATAACCCTTCCATCGAATGAAGCGACACGACCGTCTATTTCCACATATCGAAAACGATAAATGGCCATCGTTACGCGACACCCTTCACTATAACAACTACGATACGTTACTCGTAAGCGACATTCTAAGGAAGACCGATGCCATTGGTGATTTTATCTCGTACGCACACGAATGTCGCATAGCCATTGCAGCGATTACGAAAAACTATAATCGAATGCAGTTTCGTATCATCAATGAGTGCTTTATCATCGGTTTGGAGCACGGTTACTATATGGGTTGCTTTAAGCATTCGGATACGACGATGGTCTTGCCGATACGACAGAACGATTGGATCGAGTATCGTATCAATTTGGAAGAGGGTTTAAACAACGACGCGGCCAATAGCCAAAAGAAAAACAAGTATTCGGGCGGTGCGAACTTCTGTCACGGTACCTATTCCGCCAACAATGTACAATCGTACGACTATCGCATCGCCTATCCGCTATTGATCGAACGTTTGAACATTTCCGACGAAACGGCAAGCATTATACCGGCAAATGTGCTCGCGTCATTTTATCCAAATATTCGTCGACCCGAAGAATTTAGATCGTACGATTACATGACCCATTGTGGTGCGACAAAGTACGAGACACGTGTACTCGTCAATTCGTACATTGAATTCGATAAGGTTTGCGGCGGACCGTTTCCCTTCACGCAAGACGAACTCGTTAAGCGTGGCTCGTCGTTGGTAATGATCATTTGGTTTGGTCGCGTTGGCGTAATGTCCGTCATCTTGAAAACGCTCAACGAGAATCGCGAACAGACGAAAGCTTGTCGTAAAATTCTCGAAGGCGTTCTACAAAATCTCGCCGACACACGACAAGATTATAAGATGCGATTGAACGATGCCGCCGCCGATGACGATGATGTAAAGTAAAGTAAAGTAAAGTTTATTCACCCATCTCAGAAGACAGTACAATTCAGAGCTAACAAAATTAAAAATAAGAACAAGGAAAATAATACAAAATTACATAAAATTACAAGGTACAATAACATGTTCACAATAGGTCCGTCAAAAATGCGCAATTTCAGGAGAAAAGGATAAATAAATATTTATAACTATCTCTCTGGCGTTCCAGTTAAATTCCAGGAACTCATCTAGCGTGTAAAATGCCTTAGCTATAAATACATTTTTCAGTCTACGCCGGAACAACGGTATGGAGGCTACATCCCGAATTTGTGTCGGCAGCGTATTATAGTAATATTTGCCCATGTAGAACAGCGAATTTCTACAGAGGGCCGACGTCGGCTTAGGCAAGGCAAGATCTCCGCGCCTCCTTGTGTAATGAGAATGAAAGGCTCCCCTCGCATCCATACTGTCCCGCCCTCTATGGACGCTCGTGAGCACTTCCAACAAAAACAAAGCGTACACAGTCAAGATACCAGTGGCCGTGAAAAGCTCACGGCAGTGGCACCGTTGATGTCGTTTGCACAAGAAACGAAGTGCTCGCTTTTGGACCCTGAAGAGGTCAGTCAGCAAGTTTGAGGACGTAAACCCCCAAACTCCGATGCAGTACCGCAGCCGAGACTCAAATAGGGAATGGTACACTACCTTGGCTGCGTCAAAGCCCACATCAGCCCTAACAACACGCACAGCAAAACACACCGACGCCAGCTTTGATGTCAGTTCCATCACATGGGCGGTCCAACCCAGGTCGGAACCCAAAGTAACGCCGAGAAATCTAGCCGCGTTAACCCTGTCGATCGACTCATCTCCAACATGGAGCCTCAGACTCAAAAAGTTGTTGCGGAATAAAATATATTTTGTTTTATTTAGATTGAGACAAAGCTTATTGGCGTCAAACCATGATTTAATTTTGGTCAAATCGGAATTTATGTCAGCCTCAAGATTTTCCGCTCCAACCCCAGCCCATGTAAACGTCGTGTCGTCTGCAAAAAGAGTAACGGTGGCCTTCAGGTCCACCATCGCCAGGTCATTAATGTACAATAAGAACAACTGGGGACCCAGGATGGAACCCTGTGGCACACCACATTGAACCCGACCCACGCCAGACCTAACGACAACATCACCAGCACTCAAAGAAACCAACTGAGTGCGTCCAGTCACATACGACCGCATCCAGTCACCAATCAAACCCCTGAAACCGTACATCTCCAATTTGTCGAGCAATATATCGTGACAGACACAATCGAACGCCTTTGCCAGATCACAAAAAACTGTCGCCACTAAGAGGCCTCCATTTACATTTTCGTAAATATTACGCAATGATCTTGTAATCGCATCAGACGTGCTGGTGCCCGACCTAAATCCAAACTGTGAAGCAGACAATAAGTTATGGGTCCCAACAAAATCATTTATTCTTTTTCGCATGATATGTTCGATGACCTTTGAGAGAGTCGGCAAAAGAGAGATAGGTCGGTAATCACCCAGTGCAAATGACCGGCCACCCTTACGAATGGGAACCACACAAGCAGTCTTGAAGCAGTCCGGGAAAATACCCTCAGCGAAAGAACGGTTCACAAGAGCAGTGAAGATCTGCAAGACGTCGTGAGGGAGGGCACGAACGACTCTGAGTGGGACACCATCAATTCCCGAAGAACCTTTATTTTTCATGCATCCCAAAGTGGATGCAACCTCATCCAGATCAGTAGGAGCCATAAAGAATGATACAGGATGACGTCCGAAGTCAAGTTGTGACACTTGAGAAACTATTGACTTTGTAAGATTTTCAGCCGCTGTACAAAAATGTCTATTTAGCTCATTTGATATAACTATTGGATCATCAATCTTCTGATCCTGCATCTCTAGACGAAAGCGATGAAGATGAGAATGATGAATCCATCCTTAATCACAACGATGATGGTGATATTGGATCGCCTATGGGTAGTATAATTATTGAAGACGGTGACAACGACGACGATGCCGGTAGTATTATTAATGAAGACGACGATATTGGTAGTATTATTAATGAAGACGTTGGATCACCTATCGGTAGTATTATAAATGAAGAGAACGGCGATGACAATTCGCCTGTCGGTGGTGATTCTAGCGTTTCTACGACGACTGCTGAGGAATCAATTATTGTTACCTATACGGAACAGCGATTAGAAATGACTCTAACGAATCTCGACGAACTGCCACCAATCAAACGTACACGCAACGTTAATAATAATGCAAAAATGAATACGACGACGACTATGGGTAGAAAAAAATTATTTGGTTTCGAAAATGAATGGTTGGACGTGCTCGAGAATGGCGTATGTTCGATTAATGAGACTCGTTTATTTGAACACGAAGATGCCGAAAGTGAGATTGATGCGATGATAGCACGCGTACAAATCGTTCTTACGCAATTTAGTAATCGCTATTGCCAACACAAAACACGCGTGTCAAGTATATATGGATGTATTGGATCGTTGGCGCCATCGTTAGCCGCCCTCATCACATGTTTCATTCGAACGACATTATTACGGTCGGCGCAATTACTCACAAATAATCACGATTGTATCGTTCACTATTGTGATACCGATTCGATTTTTCTCAATGTACGCGATCCGAAGAAGAATATGGAAGTGGATTTTTCGGGCGAACTAAATAGTCGTTTCCCACACACCGAAATGGAAATGAAACTCTACGATCGATGCATTTTCGTACAAACGAAAACCTATTACTATTGGGAGAATGATCGCATCAAATACGGTCAGCATGTACGAGGTCCGCCGGCATGGCGCGAGATGGTCAACTATTTTCTCAAGCAGACACATCTGACGACCATCAAGGATATCGATCGGGCATTTGGTGACTTTTTCCGCAACGTTTACGATACGCTTGATCTTCGTTCGCTCATCCAAACGGTCAAAGTAAAACGCGAATATACGACGCGTACGCCATCGGCCGAATTGAAATCCTACATGGAAAGATAATATCAAGCTGTGGCGGACGCATCGCGACAGGATATATTCTATTATTTGAATCCATCGGATGTAACGAAGACGATCTATCGACCGGCCATCGAACTGTTCAACGCCAAAGCCGGCATGAGTATTTACAATGTAAATTTGTTTAAGTTCTATTTGAACATTTTCAAGACTGTTTATAATCTCATACTGTAACGCACCTCGTTCTCTGGTGCAATGTGGAGGCGTTACACAATGAATATATCAATATTTAACCCTGTAATAGGTAGCTCGTAGGTCCTAGGTTCGTCGGAATAAAATACGATGGTTTTAATAAAGTAGTAAATGTATTCTCCACCACTACTCATTTACATAAATCAGGTAAATGCCATTTACTGGAAATGACGGGTTGCGGTTATGTTTTACTTCGGCGGCGGGATTCGGGTATTATTTAAACTAACATTAATACAGGAGACAGGTTAACGGGGCGGGAAAATATTCCCGATTCGGTGATGTCGGAAATCGATATTACTAAATCAACATTTATCTGGAAAAAAGTAATATATCTGGAAACAAACATATATCTGGAAAACTACCTTGCCAACTACGGCTAGCAGAGGTAAGCAGTTCGACGTATTATGAACAGCAGGCAAAGGGCCATCACATAATAATAAGGGCTCGTATCAGCATGCAAAGGGCCAACGACGAGTTCTCTGAGCTATTTTGTCAGCAGCGAGGGGCCAACGAAAATAGACTGATCTCCAGAGGGAACTGGCCGGTCTTTTATACCGTCAAAACGACCCCGACTATTCACGAAAACAAGTCCGTCCGGGCGGCTCAAAAACACTATACGAGAATCGCGTAGCATACCAGTCTCGGGACCAGTTACATATCGAACGTTCATACGAGTTCAAAAATATATAAAAACAGGATTCTCCAAAATAAATGCATACAAGTAAAAAGTTATACAATCATAAAAACTTATTACTAACAAAATAAACATGCATTTCTTTATAACGAACGGAGTTTCGTTACACCATCCCCACGTCGAGGAAAAAACTTAGAGAAAAAAATAAACACGGCACTCTCGCGGGAAATTCACTTGGGGAAAACGTCACTTTCGCGTGGAATCGTCACTATCGCGGGGGGTAAAACGTCACTATCGCGGGGCAACTACTGTACTGCTACGAGGCAGCATCGTGAAGATATCGCCGCCTGCGGTGCTCTCCTTGGTGTATTCGGCTTTTGGGTACCTATATGACCAGCCTGGGGGAGCTGCGCGTTGCTCGGTTTTGGGTAGGAGCGGTAGCATCGTGTATATATCGCCTGCCGCTGTGGTCTCCTTGGTGTATTCGGCTTTTGGGTGCCGATAGCACCAGCCTGGGGGAGCTGCTGGACGAATAGATCCCTCTGTTGGCGTCTTAAACCGCCTGGGAAATTTTTCGTGTAGATCTTCCTTCGATCCTGGAGGTATTTCCAGGACGGGCGTTCGGGGTAACTCGAAATTCGCTGACATCTTTTACTGTAACAAATAGGAAGAAAACATATTGACTTTGCGTTTGTATTGGGGATGCTGGTATTTTCTAGGAACTGGATAGGGTTTATGACTGGCTTTGTCGTGGACATCCCTCGGCCATCACATCCCTCGGCCATCACTGTCGCGGGAGAACCGAGGCGCTTCCACGAGACACCATCGTAGATGCATCGCTGGTCGCGGTGCCTTCTTCTTCCTATATTCATTTTGCCTTTTTTCCTTCTTCCCATCATCTGAGTCCGTCACCCTATCGTCTTCCTTGTCGGCTTTTCCTTCTTCTATATCATTCAACTCTACTTCTTCATTTTTCTCATCGTCAGCATCCGGTTTCTTAGCAGTGCCTTCAGCAACTTCTTCGGTTTCTCCTGGTTCGATATTTGCTTCCTGGGCGGTTTCCTTGTCCTTCTCCTCGGGAGCGTCATCCTCGGCGGTTTCCGTAGGATTTTCCCTTCCCTCTTTGGATGTGGACTTTGAACTCTCTTCAGTTTCTCCTGGTTCGTTATTTGCTTCCTGGGCGGTTTCCTTGTCCTTCTCCTCGGGAGCGTCATCCTCGGCGGTTTCCGTAGGATTTTCCCTTCCCTCTTTGGACGTGGACTTTGAACTCTCTTGATCAGGTTCACGGTTTGAGTCTTTTCGGTCGAGGTCTCGGTTGCCTCTCTCAGGTTGCTTCATGATATCTTTGGTTATCTTGTCGAGTTTAAACAGGTTACTTTTCTCATTTATTTCAGAGCCACTATCATTAGTATTAGTCGAAAATTCTATCTCAGAATTATACCTTTTTAAACTACTAGTACTTTGAATGACGGTTGCAGTCGCATCTATGACATTCTGCGAATCAGTTGATACTACGTTCGGTTGATAACTCTCTCCGTTGACCCTAACACCTTCCTCTAATGCGAGAGTATATCGGGGAGTCAAATATTCTAGTTTGCCAGTCATGTAAGGAGCTTCATTCTCGATATCGTCAATCGTATCAAATTCTGTTGAAACCTCCTCAATGCCGTATCGCAAACATAGACGTTCTGGGTTATCTAACCTTACTGTCACTGCGTTGCTGACCGTAGCGTTTTCCGGCCAAATTTCCTCCTCTATTATGTTAATATATCGGGGCGGGAAATATTGTAGTTTGAAATCTTCCACGAAATCGTTCCATGTTTCCCAAAAACATTTATTGTTACGGTACCACAGTAAACATTTGCCTCTCAATATTTCGGGTAAAGTTAATAACATTTTGCTTCCAGCAATTTCATTGTTTTCTTGGAAATCTCTAACTCTTTTGAGGAACGAAATCGCATCGCTATCCCCACTGAAATTTAGACGCCACTTACTGATACGCTGGCATACTGATGCAGTGGACATTCCGCCGTTAAGACTATCGCGTCTTGGGCCTTCGTCTTGCTTACTTTCCACTGATGCGCCCTTGCCTCTCAGATACGCCGCAATCCGTTTTCGTCACTCGTCTACATTCCCAGACACGTCCAATCCTAAACCGCTCAGAATTTTCTCTATTTCGGCTTTTGATAAACAATGGAACCATGTCACTGGGGTCGGTTTTCCGGCTGACGAACTGGCGTCGGAATTTGGCATCTTAAATTCTTTAAGACGGTAATTTAACTGCTCGGGCGCCAATTATGTAACGCACCTCGTTCTCTGGTGCAATGTGGAGGCGTTACACAATGAATATATCAACATTTAACCCTGTAATAGGTAGCTCGTAGGTCCTAGGTTCGTCGGAATAAAATACGATGGTTTTAATAAAGTAGTAAATGTATTCTTCACCACTAATCATTTACATAAATCAGGTAAATGCCATTTACTGGAAATGACGGGTTGCGGTTATGTTTTACTTCGGCGGCGGGATTCGGGTATTATTTAAACTAACATTAATACAGGAGACAGGTTAACGGGGCGGGAAAATATTCCCGATTCGGTGATGTCGGAAATCGATATTACTAAATCAACATTTATCTGGAAAAAAGTAATATATCTGGAAACAAACATATATCTGGAAAACTACCTTGCCAACTACGGCTAGCAGAGGTAAGCAGTTCGACGTATTATGAACAGCAGGCAAAGGGCCATCACATAATACCTTAAGGGCTCGTATCAGCATGCAAAGGGCCAACGACGAGTTCTCTGAGCTATTTTGTCAGCAGCGAGGGGCCAACGAAAATAGACTGATCTCCAGAGGGAACTGGCCGGTCTTTTATACCGTCAAAACGACCCCCACTATTCACGAAAACAAGTACGTCCGGGCGGCTCAAAAACACTATACGAGAATCGCCTAGCAAACCAGTCTCGGGACCAGTTACATATCGAACGTTCATACGAGTTCAAAAATATATAAAAACAGGATTCTCCAAAATAAATGCATACAAGTAAAAAGTTATACAATCATAAAAACTTATTACTAACAAAATAAACATGCAACTTTATAACGAACGGAGTTTCGTTACAATACGTGAGACTATTCGCCAGAATCATGTAGACATTAATGTCAGCGTTGCCCTATCTGATGACCACGTACGTGATACTATGCTAAAGAATTTTATTCTAGTTCTCAAGGATCGATTTCCACATAAATATCATATTACAACAGCGTCAGCAGTATCGCACCGCCAAGAAGAATACCCCATGATGCCGGCAACGAAAAAATACAAATTGAGCGATCCCGACGACGATAATGATTCGAAAATTAATTTACACGCGATCGATATGAATAATATTGACGATTTAGTTAAGACAACTGCAAAAATGTTTGAAAATGAATAATAAATTATCTTAGCCTATTTTGTGCATTTTTTTTTCACCCTCAATAGTATATAGTACTTAGTAGTGTAGGTGTGTATGTACCTATAATTTCCAACAACCTCATAATGATTTTAACGGCTGCTGCACAATCGCCAGGCGATATGAGTGTTGCGATTATTTTGATTATGTTTCTTGTCGTTTGCATCTTACTTACCGTTCTCCTCATGTACGCTTTTAGTAGAGAACATAAACGTAATTGTCCACCACTACCCGTCGTCGCATCATCATCATCATCGAATAATATCATAAAACAAGCGGACATATTCTTAAACAATTACAAAACTATAAAACGACGACGACGAACACGGAATTACCATCACCCGATGTCGACAATAATAATATGTGGTACGATTATGATGATTTGAAACGTACGAAGAGCGACGACGACGATTATGAAGAATTTGACGATTTACTTAAAAATTATAAATAACCGACGACCGATTTGAATCTAACGTCGTCGTCGTCGGCACCTCCATTACCCGAAGAATATTATATACCACAACAACCTTATAATAATATATCGTCGTCAATCTATCCGAATTTAACGCAAATTGATAAAATACAACCGATACCTATGACCGACGATTACGACGATGATGATGATTTTGCTAATGGAATACCACCGCCACCCTATGAAACTCTTGAAAATATTTCATCACGTCCGACCAACAACGACTGCGATGATAGGATTGAAGATACTACCATACTACCATACTACCAATAGTTCCAGTTCATCGACAAGAATTTGATAATAAGGATGATGATGTAGCATCATCAGCAGTTAACGATCGGCAACAGCAAAAACCGACGAATCGTCGTAAAATTAGCACGTTCGACGACTCAAATATCAATATGTTGAAACCGATGGATCCGAAAATGATGGTTGCTGCCGTAAAAGCGAACAAAAGAAATGCTCGCAAGAAAAATTAATTAATGTTTTGCAAATGCAACGTCAAGTCACTTCTACTAACCAATATTTTATTTGTGATAGTGTTGAATTTTTTTGCCCTATTCCGCGAGACCTTAGTAGACATTTTCGGGCGATAGCTAAGTAGTAGGTAGTAGTAGGTATTGAATTTCCCACGACCGCAAACAAATCATGGGAAGAAGAGATAACCCAAGTGCTGTTTAAATATAGTTATCGATGATCGTCTCGTGTGTAAACCACTTCAAGTATATTTATCTTTCGTAAACATAGTGCAACATTGTATCGTGCAACATTGTATGTGTGCTCATTGTCGTCGGGAATTCGTTATTTGAAATTATTATCATCATTGTCGTCGGAATTATCGTCGTCGTGATGGGAAAATTGTCATTGTCGTCGTCGTCGGAGTATGATGCAAAAAATTGTGTCAATTTTTTGTAATGCGCATGCGCGTCAACAATTTTTACCATCTCACCCATATGTCTCGAACGTTTTGTCCTTCCCAATCGATTCTAGTTGACGTAGATATACTGAAAAGAAGAAGGTAGCGAAGAAAAAAGGCCAATTTATAAAAAAAGATATTTTAATTTTTATCCCTTAAGTTAGAATTACATAAGTATATGATTATTTACAAAAAGTACATAGTTTGAAAATCATGATTTTTGGTTGACGGACGATGAATCCTTTTTGCAGACGATACACGTGGAATGTTCACGTTTTAGAGTTAAACACAAGTCGGGAAGGCCAAGAATATCTCCCAAGATCTTAGGACAACCGTTCCAACTCTTGATGAACGGTTGTGAGTTATCGCCATAACGGAGCATCCAAATTATAAACATCGATCGGACGAGCGTTAGATTGGTTTCGGCCATGTGTCTCGTCTCGGCGTTCGTACGATTTCGAAACTTGTGTGTCGCAACCTTTACTTTGACAAATTAATCCACTGCGAGAGATTCTCTTCCGGCGATTTGCAGACGAACATGACGGCACACAATTGACTAAGGACCGCCGAATACGTCAAATAGGTACGGTCGTTACTAGAATCGTAATTGAAGAATTCCTCCGATGAAACTTTTAAATCGGGCGACGACGATCCATAATTAAGAAAATAATCTAGTGCCGGCGAACTAATCTCTTGGTTATAGATATTGTAGTACATCGTCTTCGGTGTGGCAAACAGTCTCAAATAATCAATGATTATTTTTCGTATTACTTTGATACCTTTCTCATAACACTCATCTTCGTATTCGATCGTCGGTTTGGGATCTTGAACGTGGGTACCCATCCGTACAATTTGTTCAAAATTCACCGATATACCATACGGATGAAACGATACGTTGTTCTTTTCGACGAAATCGCGCAACGGTCGATTCTTCGGACTGTCGAGACGATTTTTTCCACAACGTTATTGTTGCCATACAGACGAATTGATGATATTTGTAGATTAGATTTAGTAACGCCGTCGCTCAGATAACATTGACTGTAGACAATGTTATATGTGACGAGCGTCACTTTTGGTTGATTTAGAATAATCTCCCGAGCCTTGTAAAATGTCGAATTCTGGTAGATTGTACCACTTCGTAGTCGTCCTATTAGTTGTGGAGATTGGGGCGACATCATCTTCTTAAATGCTTTTGGTTTGGTGTTGGTTGTTGGTGTTGTTGTTTTGGGAATTGTTTTGATGCTTGCTCGGCGACCCATGGTTATTAATTTTTTGTAGTTTTACTAACACTTTGGAAGAGTTCTAGGGAGTGAATGAATAGCTCCGATCAATTGCTGCTAATTTATATAAATTTGTTATCAAAAGTCTTCTTGGTTATCAAATCTCATCTACCCACATACCTATAGATACACCAGAAAATAAATACGCCAACACTTCATCATCATGTCATCGTCGTCGGTCGTCAAGTCAACCACCCGACGAAGATGATTGTCGTCGGTAATCAAGTCAAACCGACGAAGATGATTGTCGTCGTCGGTCGTCAAGTTAATCCGACGACGATAACTTGAATCTACGACTCGCTAAACTTGCGTAATCGTGATCGGATCGTCGGTCGATCGCACGCACCCAATGACAATAACGAGAAACCACCAACCAACACTTGAGTACATTATCATCGTGGTCGGATCGATCGTCAATCACACACCACCCAATGATAATAACGAAACCAATAATTATGTACATTGTCATCGTCGTCGGGTCGTTAATTACACTGCCGATGACGATGACATGAACAGTTATTGGACATAAAAGAAATTCTGAACGGTTTTGTACGAAATCATAAAATTTTCGCTCGAGCCCGGCCAGACCCTCGCCAGAAATTATTTTTGCTAAGGACCTGATTGCCCTATGCTCGCAATGTATTTTAGCTAACGGCCCGATTTCGCAATACTTGGGCCGATTGCGTAATAGTTAGCTAGTCGATATCATTATTGTGGTCGGGTCGAGTCGACGACGATCATGCCGACGACTGGACTTGGAAGAAATTTTTACGATGATCGTTGTCGACAGGAAGGCTGATCGTTGTCGACAATCAAGATATATCCGATGACAATCCCATTATGACGTCAGAAATTGGCGTTTTGTGTCGCTAATTTCAATTTTCGAGCCGACCTCGAGCCTCGCCAGAAATTATTTTCGCTAAGGACCTGATTCCCCCATGCTTGCAATGTATTTTAGCTAACAACCCGATTTCGCAATACTTGGGCCGATTGCGTAATAGTTAGCTAAGCGATATCATCATCTTCGTCGATAGAGTTTAGGGTTATCCGACGACCATCATACTAATTTCCGACGACGAACCCCATAAAGTGTCGTTTTGTGTAACAAATTTCAATTCTCGAGGCAGGCCGGAGCCTCGCCAGAAATTATTTTCGTTAAGGACCTGATGCCCCTATACTTGCAATGTATTTTAGCTAACGACCCGATTTCGCAATACTTGACGAGATTGCGTAATAGTTAGCTAGCGAGCAGATTATCGTCGTCGTCGACCTGGAGAACCGACCCGATGACGATGACAATAATTTTTGGGGACTTTGAAATTATTCGCGATTCGTGTTTCTTTACATCATGGGACAATGGTGCTGAATTAGTTAGCTAAGTCGTCGTCGTCGAGTATACCGTTCACCCGACGACTATGACAATAATTTTTGGGGGACTTTTAAATTATTCGCGCGATTCTTGGCATGGTGCTGAATTAGCTAGTTAGCTAAAAAACATGATCGTCGATTTCAATCAGACGACGAGGATAATACGACGACGATGACTTGAGGTTCCCTACGGTGAGACGACTTGGCAGGTGACTCGACGACGAAGTGGAAGCGATGGCGATAAGTTGGATTGGAAAAAAACCGACAACTTTGCAAGATGTCGATATGGGAACCGACGGCGATAACAAAATTACGTTGAGGGCAGGAAGCGCGGCGATAACAATATCGCTTTAGATAAACCTTCGATGGCGATAACAATATTAGTAAGTTGATATGGGAGAAGTTGTGTGGGAAGCGATGGCGAATATGGACTACGACGACTTGGCCTTGGCTGGCGTATCGGACGACTCGACTGCAACCCGACGACAATATGATGCGACCCGACGACAATATACCCGACGACTATCATCATACAATGCAATCCGACGACAATATACCCGACGACTATCATCATATAATGCAATCCGACGACGTTCCTAAATGCACCCGACGACGATGAGGATGCGCTTAGGAGTTTGAAATTTTTTTGCGTTACGTGAAAGCCCTATCCTTTTACATGGGACTAGCTACTTTTCGATTACGTAATAGTTAGCTAAATTGCGCAATAGTTAGCTAGTCGTTAACGTTATCGTCGTCGGTACACCCGACGTCCATCATACTAAGACCCGACGACGATGTGATTAAGACGTCAAAAATGGTCTTTTTGTGTTGCTAATTTCAATTTCTGAGCCGGCCTCATTTGCAATAAGAACGACATACCGGTCTTCTTTACGACCGGTTCGCTAGCGTTGGAGAAATTCGATCCGCCCTATTTGCACAAATACGTTGAGGATTTCAAAATCTCCAAGACGATCGTAAATTGTCTCATCATTTGCGATCACGTCGCGCAACATATTCTCACCGACGTCCTATGCAAGTCGCGCGGCAAAACCGAACCGATACACGATAATTGGAATTGTGTCGGCACGACGTTGCATAGTATGCTCGATGTGACAGCCATACGAGATCAATCGCGTGCAAAAACGATACAATCGACGAATGTTAATTTCGGTCGAATCATCTCGAATATGAATAATGTCATACATGCGAACGCAACACAAGCTTCCGCGATGATACCCAACTATCGGCAAGATGTTATACTGTAAATTATTTCTTTTTTGTTCATTTCCCATGCTCATTGTCGTCGGGTGATCGTCGTCGGGTGAATTCTATATGGTTATCGTCGTCGGGTCATTCCTATATGGTTATCGTCGTCGGGTGAATTCTACATGTTTATTGTCGTCGGGTCAGTCTTATATCCTTATCGTCGTCGGGTCGGTCTTATATCCTTATCGTCGTCGGGTGAATTCTACATGGTTATTGTCGTCGGGTCAGTCTTATATCCTTATCGTCGTCGGGTGAATTCTGAATTGTTATTGTCGTCGAATCAGTTTTATATTGTTATCGTCGTCGGGTCGGTTCATAGATCGTCGTCGGGTGTCTTGTAGGTTTGCGCCATATCTTTCTCTCTTATGCTTGGTACAGAAATATTATCGTATCAGGCAATTACTGTACCTAGGAAGATCCTAGAATACCAAATTGAATGTCGACGGACGTGACCGTAGACATGTACCTGTTTTTTTTTTTGATTAAAAAAATATTACTGCGCATACGCAAACAAATATCAATAAAATATATACGCTAGGTAGTAATAGGTTTTTTTGTTTGTTTTATTATTTGGAATACTTTTTCGTGTTATCATCGTCGTCGGCCCGCGGTTTGTTAGCGAGTTGATTGCGGTGTTATCCGACGACGACGTCACCCGGAAACGACGAAAGAATCCGACGATAATCGAACGTAGGGTGCGAAAGAAGGTTTTTCATTCGACAGATTGCAGCTGCCTCGTCTGGTGCCGCGAAAACATCACATTCCGTTCATCTTTTAAAATAAACTAAAATATAATAACAACCGTATCATGTAAGATTTTATGACAACGACGACGACGACGACGACGATCTAAATGTATCTTTTTTCTCTATAGGGAGTCGTTCAAAAAAATCGTTCTAGCAATCGACAATAGTTGGAGTATTTCTTCGTTTACCGACATCGATCGCTATTTCGAGCGTATTAATCGTATCGTTGACGATATACGTAGCAAGTATCCCGATGCCGACCTGATGATTGTCTATTGGTCTTCGACGGCGCACACCGATCTTACGCTGGTTCCGATGGAGGGTACCTATCCGTTGACGATAATCAATTTTCTCGACAACCATCATCCCGATTGGGAAACGTTCAAAATGATTATCGCGACCGACGGTCAAATCTTCGAATTGGAAATGAAAGCGTTCATCGACGCATGGGACGAACGCTTCATTAACAATCTGGTCGAGGTATATCTATTTTGTACGTCGAATGCGTCCAAATTTAAAAATACCTTCTCCAGCCTATTCTTGAATCTCGAAGAAGCACATTATTTGGAATATCCGTCCGACGAGACGGCATATACGCTCGTTCGTTTGAGCGACGATCGAGCGATGTCTTATTGCGAATCGATGGAGACGTTTTTGGAGCATTTCGTCGAATTGAAATTTACCCTTTTGGCGAGACGCGACGCGACGCCGACGGACGACGACTCTTCGAACGGATTCAGAAACGCGTTCGAATGCTCATCGCTAAGAACAAACATGATGTTAAGGATTTAAACGATTACGATGGTTTCGTTCGCTATCTACAATATACGTCGTCGTCGTCGTCGTCAACCCATAATCTCGAATCGCAATATAAGAATAAACTTTCAGAACTAGTCTACGCTCATAAATCGCAAACGATAAACTTTGGCTGTGAAAACGTTCTCGCAATACAACTTAATCAAATCAGTATCGAGGACGACGACGACTACGACGACGATAACAACGACCATGACGACGACGATAACAACGACCATAATAACGACGACGATGATGTTATTATGTCTGACGTTCGTGATTATGTTACGTTAGATGAAATAACAAAAGATGGTTCGTTTCTCATACGTAAAATGGATAGAGCGTTCTGCAAATATGCCGATTTCGAGCCGAGTCTTATTCTAAGCTATGCCGACGATATTGTTTGTAGTATCGAACGTGGCGGTATATTAAATCGTTCGACACTCGTTCAACTCTACGAGAATCGAACGACCGCTTATTCGCTCTTAACGCGATCGACTTGTTGCGGTTTCCTTTTCGTCAATCGGAAATATTGGACCGAGAATCTCAAGAGTATATGTCATCTGCTATTCGGTTGTTTCGAGGACGATATGCGCCGACTGAATGTCGACCTATTGATGGTGTTGATCTTTGCCGTTCTCAGAACAATCGTTAGCGATGACATTCGAACGCTCATCGATATCGAAATTAGACACGCACTCGACGACGGTACGGCTAACGCTCTAATGAACATCTACTCGTCGGAAGCGGTCAATTTGCGGAACGGTCTAACGAATTGTCTACGAGCCATCGCCAGCGATACGATCAGTTTGGAGCACAAGTATCGTATTAGTATCAAGCATCCATTTCTTGTTCACGATTATCTTCGTTCGTTCCTCGTTGTCGTCGACGACGACATCGATGTTCGAACATTATACGATTTCGAAATGATATTTATAAAAAACGCTATACGATGTTGACGACCATTCATCCGACGTGTAAACATTCACCACCACCCAAGACGGAAGAAAGCAAATATTGTCAATGCAATTCAGATAAGTTATTTGCCTGTAAACGTAGTCGATTAGATGTTTGCTGTGGATCGTGCGCTGAGACGATGCGCCAAGTATCTTCGCAAACACTTCGTTGGCTCTTAAAATTAGAATTTATCGAAGATACCGAAATATATTACCTCAATTTGGATCGTATAAATCAGACGACGATCAAGGGTCGTTGTCGTCAATTTATAACGTCCGAAATGGAGAAGATTATCAATTTTATCGAACGACACGCCGCTTCCCATAATCATCATCAATTGTATATCGTTCCCGTACGCGAACTAATCAACGAACGACGAAAAGCATCGAAAAATACCAAACGTCGTCGGATGCGATTAAAACGACAAAAACTACGACATCAGATGATTACATCACAACGACGACGACGACAATCCAATAACGAAAGAATAATTCCAGTACAACCGATTCCAGTACGACAACGACCGATCCTCTCGGAAAAATTCCTTCATAAACATATCCAACTTTTGAACCCGTTACGCGAATTATACGTGATGGCAAATTCTCGTCTTCGTAATCGATATTCGTGCTACGACTACGATAGAATATTGCAAAGTATCGCGACGATGTTCAATAAAATTCAACAGAAAATAAATACTCTAGGCGACGACGAACGCGCGAAACGTAAACATCTCAAAGTACTCCATCGAAAAAACGAAATACGAGAAATCGTCGAAGCCATGTCCAAGCTTCCGATGAACAGTTGCTTTGAACTTTTTGTCATCGATCGATATTTGGAGATGCATAAGGGTATCATTAATAGTTTCATTATCGACGAATGCAAAAAAGTACCAAGACCGAAACGACGACGCATAACCATCACATCAGTATTATCATCCTTCTCCTCGTCATCCGATAGCGACGACGAAGCATGGTAGTAAAACTCTGTACATATTTAACTTTTTTTTTGCTTCGAAATAAAATACTTTAGAGGAAAAATGTATTGTGATTTTTAGCTGTAGTATAGGGGAAACTTGACTTGGGACGACGAGTTGGAAGCCCAACTTGCCCGACGATGATCTCTCTACTCTAGTCGCGCATGCGCATTCGAATAGAATAGCAACTTGTAAAAAAAATTTGTACGACAAAGACGAGATACCTATTAGCAGCAAATAATCTCGACGACGCTTTACACTACGATGATGTCGACAAAGGTAGGAGTTGCACTCGTCGACGTAAAATACGAAATCGGTAAACCGTGACAAAATTTGCTAATCGACGGAACAACAGGGCAATACGAGAAAAAAAAACAAAATGTCCGACCTAAAATACGAGATTGGGAAACGAAAACAGAACGTGACAAAATTGAAATCTTACAATAGACACGATCTAGGCGGCGATAAAATAGGGAAAAGAACGTGATAAATTTGACTTGTCGTCGGAAACATAATAGGGGCGAAAGGTTGGATGAAGTCATAAATCGGAAACAAAAAACAGATGGCGACCGACAAAATTTATGATGATGTGAAACACTTATCGACGGAACTAAAATGGCTGGAAACGAAACAGATTGCGATAACAATAGTAGTCGTCGTCGCATAGCTAGCTTATCGTCGTCGGAACGATGATGGTCGGTCTCTACTCTAGTCGCGCATGCGCATTAGGAAAAACTCGATACTTGGCGATAATGTTTTTATTCGCGCATGCGCATTAGGCAAAACTCGACACTTGTAAATTGGCGCCCATCATCACCATCACCGCCACCCTAAAACAAAATGGCGGACGTACGTATAATAAAACTATGGACATAGACGGAGGATCTTCAGTCTCGCACACGTCGTCGCGAAAGGACGTATCTCCCTACCATTATATATATATATATATATATAATGGGAAAAAAGGGGCGGAGCCTAGCTACAAAAAGTTAGCTAGCCGTGGGTAGGAGAGGGGGTAAATTAGCTAAGTCACATGTTAGCATATGTGGCATCACGATCGTATACCATATCGGTTCGAACATTTCGACGGTCGGCGGAGCACGATACGTTCGTACCGACGAAAAGTGAACGTTATTGTAGCGTAATATCGTTTCGACGCAATACGGAACGACGTCCATAATATTTTTAATATTGGACGATACTAAGGCGATCGTACCAATAACCGTATCGAGATAGTTATGTATACGTTCGGATAGTTTGTCGCTCATTTCGTTGTGGTGGTGATGGTGATTTTCGGTAATTGTTTTTGCCACACCACCGGGAAGATCATGTTGTTGAGGTGGTTTATAAATTGGTTCACAATCATCGATATCGGTATCTTGGTCGTCGTCGTCGTCGTCGTCTTCATCGTCTTTAATTTCATATGGAACTAATGTTTTATCCTCATTAAGACCAGGAATATATGATGGTTTTTTGGTGGTATTTCGTTTGCGTTTAATACTCTTAGCATCACCATCGTCATCATTGATACCAGAAAATGGTTGGCGTTTATTATTCATTTTTTTGTTTACATAATATACATATCTACTTTACTCCTACATGAACAACGCAACAGCGTGCGCGCATACCTACATCTGCCTGCGGTTATCCCTTCTCATGCGGTACGATGTGTGTGTGGGAAGAAGGCTGGCTACTACCTATATAAGACTAATAATTGTTTCTTGGTCATTAGTATTCATATTACATCAGTTAATTGAATTCCTGTATACAATGGCATCCTCCAAAATTGCAACCCTTGCGATGCAACCCAGTGCGCGAGTGGATGCTTGAGAACGTGAAATGCTATCGAAAACAAAAGTTATTTGGAAATGGAAATCATCAACGAAAAAATGTCATCGTTGGCGAGGAAAGAAGACCCACCACTGCCCTGGGACTACGTCGACGAAGAACTCTACACGAAGAGGAGACTATGTGCGACACCGTATCGTCTGATTTTTGCCATCGACGTTGGCGCAATTTATTTGCGAACATTTCCCAAAGGCGACGAGTACTTTGAACACGTTGAACGTATCATCGCCGATGTGGTGAAACGTGAACAAGCTACCACCTACGGACGAATCTATTGGTCGCAAACGGCCGATAGGCAATTGAGAAGAGTTCGACCGACGGCCGAGAGTAATCCGATATCGATGTTAGATGAAATTGAACGCTATCAAGACGAATGCGATGATTGTAGAAAAAACATCAAAGTGATCGTCATCGGGTGCGGCGGTAAATTGATACGTCGATCGTACGTACCCTTTTCGTACAAGTGGTCCATCAAATTCGATCTCGTACATGCCGACATTTACGTTTTCGCCGATCGCTTGGAAGATAATCATTATACAAAATTATTTCCCAAGTATTATGGAGGCGTACAAAAAACAACATACATTTCGCCGTCGTCTTCCGAGGAGCAGAGGACCTTCCAACGGACAAATGATCGTAAACTATGGGACGATCTCTTGAAAAACATCAAGACGTTCATCGCTAATTTCGAACAATTGAAGTTTACCCTCATCGCGACAAACCATCACAACGAATTGCTAAAGTTCATATGTTTGATAGTCAACCATTTTAAACATATCATACGAAATGGAAATATGCCGAGAGACGAAGAAATTCGTATGGGGAAAATGGGGAAAAAACTATACGAACTCGATTGTGGCGAACGTGATGGCTTTACTAACGACGACTGCAATTATACCGATACGCGTATAGATATCTTACGGAATCAAATCATTCAACATACGCCCAAAGTACGTGTACTCTTCGTTCGTCCATTTTATACGCAGATATGCGATGATCGTAATTTTGAACCGAGCATGATTTTATATCATGCTGACGAAATTGATGGCATCATCGACACAACCTCGCTGCTAGACGCAAAGCAGAGGGACGTCTATGCAGCGATCAATCAAGATTATCGTTGCAAGGGAATTCTCTACCTCGACTATGAGTATTGGCATCTAAATAGACACACGTTAGCGTTCTATCTATTTGGAAAATATACCATTGAAATGACAAAAATTAATATCGACTTGATGATGGTCTTTCTATTGGCGGTAATACGCGAACGTTTCGCCGACCATCTTCTACATCGCAGATCGATAAGGAAATTATAAAGGCGCTCAATAAAGGTATGGCTGACGAACGACTGTCGAGACACCAGGGTTGGTTCGGTTCCTTAAAGACCGGCATATTCGATGCCATCTATCATCATGGTGACGATGAATTCGATTGTAAAAGCATCTTCTTGATGTATCACTATTTGAATTTGTTCGTTGACGTGGAACGACAACCATCGGGAATTTTCCACGACGAATGGCGTATGATCGAGAAACGAAACGCTCTCTACAATAATCGCAAAAATGGTGCATTGATTGTCTACTGTAAAGAGTGTCGTGTATCGCTCGAAAGATGTGCGAGATCTTTACATACCATGATCCTATGGGACGGCCTATGGGACGGTATTTATTAGTGACGACGCTAACGATGGCGGTTACATTCCTCATGAGGCGAATAATATTTTCTATTACAATCTAAATCATCCTAGCAAATTGGCACAATTGGGTGTCGAATTTATGTCGCCGCAACAACAAGAATTACTCTCTTTCATCCAACATCATAGAACACATTCGCTAGCGTGTGTCGCAAAAAAAGATTACGATCGACCGACCTATCTAAGCGAACGTTTAACGTATCGCGAGACGAGGACTAGACGAAAATTGAACAAACGACGCTTACAAGAATCGGAATGGACGACTTCTTCGGTATTCGATCTACCGATCCTATCGAAACGATTTGCGGAGAAGAATCTGGGCCCGATCGATTATGCGGCGGAACTTCTAACGGTGGCGAATTCGCGTTCGTGCGTCTATGTTAATCGCAATCGTTTCCCACGCATAGATTTCGTCAAATTACAAACGGTCTTCGGTCGCATCTTTGCCGAAATCGAAGAACTGCTCGAAGAAATCGACCAACGAATCGAAGTCGGCGATCCCACCGTTGACGAATTTGATCAATCGGTACGCTTGCAGTATATCAATGCGCTGAAGAGAGGTTCCAAGATCAATGCGTGCATAGCAGAGTGCCGAAACTTTGAAACGACCAACGATCACCATTATATCGTCGTCGGGTGTCTTGTACGTTTGCGCCATATCTTTCTGTCTTATGCTTGGTACAGAAATATTATCGTATCAGGCAATTACTGTACCTAGGAAGATCCTAGAATACCAAATTGAATGTCGACGGACGTGGGTTCAAACCTGACCGTAGACATGTACCTGTTTTTTTGTATTAAAAAAATATTACTGCGCATACGTAAACAAATATCAATAAAATATATACGCTAGGTAGTAATTGGTTTTTTTGTTTGTTTTATTATTTGGAATACTTTTTCGTGTTATCATCGTCGTCGGCCCGCGGTTTGTTAGCGAGTTGATTGCGGTGTTATCCGACGACGACGTCACCCGGGAACGACGAAAGAATCCGACGATAATCGAACGTAGGGTGCGGAAGAAGGTTTTTCATTGGACAGATTGCAGCTGCCTCGTCTGGTGCCGCGAAAACATCACATTCCGTTCATCTTTTAAAATAAACTAAATTATAATAACAACCGTATCATGTAAGATTTTATGACAACGACGACGACGACGACGACGATCTAAATGTATCTTTTTTCTCTATAGGGAGTCGTTCAATAAAATCGTCCTAGCAATCGACAATAGTTGGAGTATTTCTTCGTTTATCGACATCGATCGCTATTTCGAGCGTATCAATCGTATCGTTGACGATATACGTAGCAAGTATCCCGATGCCGACCTGATGATTGTCTATTGGTCTTCGACGGCGCACACCGACCTTACGCTGGTTCCGAAGGAGGGTACCTATCCGTTGACGATAATCAATTTTCTCGACAACCATCATCCCGATTGGGAAACATTCAAAATGATTATCGCGACCGACGGTCAAATCTTCGAATTGGAAATGAAAGCGTTCATCGACGCAGGGGACGAACGCTTCATTAACAATCTGGTCGAGGTATATCTATTTTGTACGTCGAATGCGTCCAAATTTAAAAATACCTTCTCCAGCCTATTCTTGAATCTCGAAGAAACACATTATTTGGAATATCCGTTCGACGAGACGGCATATACGCTCGTTCGTTTGAGCGACAATCGAGCGATGTCTTATTGCGAATCGATGGAGACGTTTTTGGAGCATTTCGTCGAATTGAAATTTACCCTTTTGGCGAGACGCGACGCCGACGGACGACGACTCTTCGAACGGATTCAGAAACGCGTTCGAATGCTCATCGCTAAGAACAAACATGATGTTGTTAAGGATTTAAACGATTACGATGGTTTCGTTCGCTATCTACAATATACGTCGTCGTCGTCGTCGTCAACCCATAATCTCGAATCGCAATGTAAGAATAAACTTTCAGAACTAATCTACGCTCATAAATCGCAAACGATAAACTTTGGCTGTGAAAACGTTCTCGCAATACAACTTAATCAAATCAGTATCGAGGACGACGACTATAACAACGACCATGACGACGACGATAACAACGACCATAATAACGACGACGATGATGTTATTATGTCTGACGTTCGTGATTATGTTACGTTAGATGAAATTACAAAAAATGGTTCGTTTCTTATACGTAAAATGGATAGAGCGTTCTGCAAATATGCCGATTTCGAGCCGAGTCTTATTCTAAGCTATGCCGACGATATTGTTTGTAGTATCGAACGTGGCGGTCTATTAAATCGTTCGACACTCGTTCAACTCTACGAGAATCGAACTACCGCTTATTCGCTCTTAACGCGATCGACTTGTTGCGGTTTCGTTTTCGTCAATCGGAAATATTGGACCGAGAATCTCAAGAGTATATGTCATCTGCTATTCGGTTGTTTCGAGGACGATATGCGTCGACTGAATGTCGACCTATTGATGGTGTTGATCTTTGCCGTTCTCAGAACAATCGTTAGCGATGACATTCGAACGCTCATCGATATCGAAATTAGACACGCACTCGACGACGGTACGGCTAACGCTCTAATGAACATCTACTCGTCGGAACCGGTCAATTTGCGGAACGGTCTAACGAATTGTCTACGAGCCATCGCCAGCGATACGATCAGTTTGAAGCACAAGTATCGTATTCGTATCAAGCATCCATTTCTTGTTCACGATTATCTTCGTTCGTTCCTCGTTGTCGTCGACGACGACATCGATGTTCGAACATTATACGATTTCGAAATGATATTTATAAAAAAACTCTATACGATGTTGACGACCATTCATCTGACGTGTAAACATTCACCACCACCCAAGACGGAAGAAAGCAAATATTGTCAATGCAATTCAGATAAGTTATTTGCCGGTAAACGTAGTCGATTAGATGTTTGCTGTGGATCGTGCGCTGAGACGATGCGCCAAGTATCTTCGCAAACACTTCGTTGGCTCTTAAAATTAGAATTTATCGAAGATACCGAAATATATTACCTCAATTTGGATCGTATAAATCAGACGACGATCAAGGGTCGTTGTCGTCAATTTATATATTTTATTTATATTTATATATCAATTTTTTTATATCCATCATGGTGGGAAGAAGTAAAAGTGTGGAAATCTTTGTGTGTTCCAAGTGTGCTGTGTCTGTGAAAAACTTTATTGAGTGTAGTAGATGCGAGAAGGTTTATCACCCTTCTTGTATTGTTCGCGTTAAAGGAATGTACGTGAATTCTGACGGTAAAGTTGTTTGTTGTGAGGGGATAACCTCTTTAACCTCAAAAGATAACTCATGCCAATGTGCGGAAAAGGAAGTGGAGTTGTCCAAGCTCAAGCAGAGGATTGCCAGCTTGAATGGGAGATTTTGGATAAGTCTCTTGCTGAGTTTAACTTGACCGAGATGGAAGGTTCCAAACAGCTCATGGATATTAGCGATATTGGCTTGCAATCGGAATGTGATGGCTTTGAGTCTCTGGCAAAGGATATAGAGGACATTAGAGTGTTTCTTGGCAGTCAGCTAAAGGAAATAAGTGACCTTTTACGTGTGAATGCCAAAATATCAAGTGATCATAAATCAAAACATTTGAATATTCCAAATGTAAACAAATACTTATTCAACAACGATGTGTTGGCGCCATCTATGAACGAAGAGTCCAACTTCCATCCGAACATCGTCACCCGGTGCAATGGGCGTCGACCGCGATTGCTTATTCTTGGGGACAGCCAATGCAGAAGTGCTTCTTTGATAATGAGACGCTTGATGGGCGATGCATATGACGTTGAAACGTTGTTTAAGCCTGGTGCTACCTTCGAGCAGGTCACTGAACATCTGAATGATTTAGCTTGGCCACTGGACAAGCGGGATGTTGTTGTGATTGTTGCCGGTACTAATAACGTGCTCGGGGGAGGCTTTGTTGATAAGAGCGCGGTGGTGGACGCTGTAAGGCGGCTTCAACATACCAACGCAATAATAGTCTCCGTGCCGTTCTTGAATGCGGACTATTCCTTAAATAATTTAGTTGCAGAGTTTAATTGTTATATGTATGATATCATCGTTGGGAGCGCATCAAGTGATGTCCATTTTGCCGATTTTAACAGTATTATGTCCCGATTTGATGTTCAACCGCGTGGCGTTCATTTAACACACAAAGGAAAGCGTAAACTCTTTGGTCTTGTGTCCACCATAATTTCCTCCTTTGTGGGTGTAGAGACCGATATTAATTATGTAGACTTTAATAACTTGCGCTATGTCACCGTCACAGAGACCGACGGTGGTGCTGAAAGCCAGTGCTCCTAGCAGCAATGTATCGGAAGCTGTCTCTTTCATGACCTATAATATAAGAAGCCTTCATAACAAAACAGAACTTTTTGAGGTATTTCTGTTGAACAGGCAGCTTAAGTTTGTATGTTTAACGGAGCACTGGCTCAAGGCTGATACAATTAATATAGAGCAACTTACGGGCTACCGTCTGGTCAGCTGTTTTTGCCGCAGTACTATGAGAGGACCGCGTTATAAGATATTGAATATTTTAACTCTGCCATGTCTATATGTGTACAGGCTGGTTTCTTATTGCAGACGAAACATAAACCAATTTCAGAAAAATGGTGATATATCGCGATGCATGCAGACACGGAACACCTCGCGTCTTGCTGTTCCCCATCATACCTCGTCGGTCTTTGAAAGAGGGCCGCATTACATGATGATTAAAGTTTATATTGCGTTGCCCTCCCGGATCCTGAAGTTGACCGGTTTAAACATGTTTTGTGCTGAAGTTAAGCGTTACTTAATTGACCATTCCTTTTATTCAGTCAGTGAATTTATGACCGCTGTGAGTGATGTGTGATTGTTTTGATTTCTAATCGTGTTATTTTAAAATGTGACTGCTTGAATCCATTATCCGTAGTCTTTTAAATGTAAAATTGTATCCAGTTCTATTTTAGACGTGCATTTATCCAAGGATATACTTTCGAGTATTTGTGTTTACATTATAAGTGCCTTTTGACTATTGTCTATATCTTTGTAAGATCTTGCGACAAATAAAGATTATTATTATTATTATTATAACGTCCGAAATGGAGAAGATTATCAATTTTATCGAACGACATGCCGCTTCCCATAATCATCATCAATTGTATATCGTTCCCGTACGCGAACTAATCAACGAACGACGAAAAGCATCGAAAAATACCAAACGTCGTCGGATGCGATTAAAACGACAAAAACTACGACATCAGATGATTACATCACAACGACGACGACGACAATCCAATAACGAAAGAATAATTCCAGTACAACCGATTCCAGTACGACAACGACCGATCCTCTCGGAAAAATTCCTTCATAAACATATCCAACTTTTGAACCCGTTACGCGAATTATACGTGATGGCAAATTCTCGTCTTCGTAATCGATATTCGTGCTACGACTACGATAGAATATTGCAAAGTATCGCGACGATGTTCAATAAAATTCAACAGAAAATAAATACTCTAGGCGACGACGAACGCGCGAAACGTAAACATCTCAAAGTACTCCATCGAAAAAACGAAATACGAGAAATCGTCGAAGCCATGTCCAAGCTTCCGATGAACAGTTGCTTTGAACTTTTTGTCATCGATCGATATTTGGAGATGCATAAGGGTATCATTAATAGTTTCATTATCGACGAATGCAAAAAAAGTACCAAGACCGAAACGACGACGCATAACCACCACATCAGTATTATCATCGTTCTCCTCGTCATCCGATAGCGACGACGAAGCATGGTAGTAAAACTCTGTACATATTTAACTTTTTTTGCTTCGAAATAAAATACTTTAGAGGAAAAATTTATTGTGATTTTTAGCTGTAGTATAGGGGAAACTTGACTTGGGACGACGAGTTGGAAGCCCAACTTGCCCGACGATGATCTCTCTACTCTAGTCGCGCATGCGCATTCGAATCGAATAGCAACTTGTAAAAAAAATTTGTACGACAAAGACGAGATACCTATTAGCAGCAAATAATCTCGACGACCCTTTACACTACGATGATGTCGACAAAGGTAGGAGTTGCACTCGTCGACGTAAAATACGAAATCGGTAAAACGTGACAAAATTTGCTAATCGACGGAACAACAGGGCAAAACGAGAAAAAAACAAAATGTCCGACCTAAAATACGAGATTGGGAAACGAAAACAGAACGTGACAAAATTGAAATCTTACAATAGCCACGAACTAGGCGGCGATAAAATAGGGAAAAGAACGTGATAAATTTGACTTGTCGTCGGAAACATAATAGGGGCGAAAGGTTGGATGAAGTCATAAATCGGAAACAAAAAACAGATGGCGACCGACAAAATTTATGATGATGTGAAACACTTATCGACGGAACTAAAATGGCTCGGAACGAAACAGATTGCGATAACAATAGTAGTCGTCGTCCCATAGCTAGCTTATCGTCGTCGGAACGATGATGGTCGGTCTCTACTCTAGTCGCGCATGCGCATTAGGAAAAACTCGACACAACTCGGCGCCCATCACCATCATCACCGCCACCCTAAAACAAAATGGCGGACGTACGTATAATAAAACTATGGACATAGACGGAGGATCTTCAGTCTCGCACACGTTGTCGCGAAAGGACGTATCTCCCTCCCATTATATATATCATATTCCATATATAGTATATATATATATATATATATATATAATGGGAAAAAAGGGGCGGAGCCTAGCTACAAAAAGTTAGCTAGCCGTGGGTAGGAGAGGGGGTAAATTAGCTAAGTCCCATGTTAGCATATGTGGCATCACGATCGTATACCATATCGGTTCGAACATTTCGACGGTCGGCGGAGCACGATACGTACGTACCGACGAAAAGTGAACGTTATTGTAGCGTAATATCGTTTCGACGCAATACGGAACGACGTCCATAATATTTTCAATATTGGACGATACTAAGGCGATTATACCAATAACCGTATCGAGATAGTTATGTATACGTTCGGATAGGTTGTCGCTCATTTCGTTGTGGTGGTGATGGTGATTTTCGGTAATTGTTTTTGCCACACCACCGGGAAGATCATGTTGTTGAGGTGGTTTATAAATTGGTTCACAATCATCGATATCGGTATCTTGGTCGTCGTTGTCGTCGTCGTCGTCTTCATCGTCTTTAATTTCATATGGAACTAATGTTTTATCCTCATTAAGACCAGGAATATATGATGGTTTTTTGGTGGTATTTCGTTTGCGTTTAATACTCTTAGCATCACCATCGTCATCATTGATACCAGAAAATGGTTGGCGTTTATTATTCATTTTTTGTTTACATAATATACATATCTACTTTACTCCTACATGAAGAACGCAACAGCGTGCGCGCATACCTACATCTGCCTGCGGTTATCCCTTCTCATGCGGTACGATGTGTTTGTGGGAAGAAGGCTGGCTACTACCTATATAAGACTAATAATTGTTTCTTGGTCATTAGTATTTATATTACATCAGTTAATTGAATTCCTGCATCCTCCAAAATTGCAACCCTTCAAGAGCGAATGAAGCAATTAGTATCTCCGACGCCCGAACAAAAAATCGAAAAAGAGTGCGACGAGTGGATGCTTGAGAACGTGAAATGCTATCGAAAACATAAAAGTTATTTGGAAATGGAAATCATCAACGAAAAAATGTCATCGTTGGCGAGGAAAGAAGACCCATCACTGCCCTGGGACTACGTCGACGAAGAACTCTACACGAAGAGGAGACTATGTGCGACACCGTATCGTCTGATTTTTGCCATCGACGTTGGTGCAATTTATTTGCGAAAATTCCCCAAAGGCGACGTGTACTTTGAACACGTCGAACGTATCATCGCCGATGTGGTGAAACGTGAACAAGCTACCACCTACGGACGAATCTATTGGTCGCAGACGGCCGATAGGCAATTGAGAAGAGTTCGACCGACGGCCGAGAGTAATCCGATATCGATGTTAGATGAAATTGAACGCTATCAAGACGAATGGGATGATTGTAGAAAAAACATCAAAGTGATCGTCATCGGGTGCGGCGGTAAATTGATACGTCGATCGTACGTACCCTTTTGGTACAAGTGGTCCATCAAATTCGATCTCGTACATGCCGACATTTACGTTTTCGCCGATCGCTTGGAAGATCATCATTATACAAAATTATTTCCCAAGTATTATGGAGGCGTACAAAAAACAACATACATTTCGCCGTCGTCTTCCGAGGAGCAGAGGACCTTCCAACGGACAAATGATCGTAAACTATGGGACGATCTCTTGAAAAACATCAAGACGTTCATCGCTAATTTCGAACAATTGAAGTTTACCCTCATCGCGACAAACCATCACAACGAATTGCTAAAGTTCATATGTTTGATAGTCAACCATTTTAAACATATCATACGAAATGGAAATATGCCGAGAGACGAAGAAATTCGTATGGGGAAAATTCTTGATGAAAAAATGAACGAACTATACGAACTCGATCGTGGCGAACGTGATGGCTTTACTAACGACGACTGCAATTATACCGATACGCGTATAGATATCTTACGGAATCAAATCATTCAACATACGCCCAAAGTACGTGTACTCTTCGTTCGTCCATTTTATACGCAGATATGCGATGATTGTAATTTTGAACCGAGCATGATTTTATATCATGCTGACGAAATTGATGGCATCATCGACACAACCTCGCTGCTAGACGCAAAGTAGAGGGACGTCTATGCAGCGATCAATCAAGATTATCGTTGCAAGGGAATTCTCTACCTCGACTATGAGTATTGGCATCTAAATAGACACACGTTAGCGTTCTATCTATTTGTAAAATATACCATTGAAATGACAAAAATGAATATCGACTTGATGATGGTCTTTCCATTGGCGGTGATACGCGAACGTTTCGCCGATAATCATCTACATCGCATGCAGATCGATAATGAAATTAGAAAGGCGCTCAATAAAGGTATGGCTGACGAACGACTGTCGAGACACCAGGGTTGGTTCGTTTCCCTAAAGACCGGCATATTCGATGCCATCTATCATCATGGTGACGATGAATTCGATTGTAAAAGCATCTTCTTGATGTATCACTATTTGAATTTGTTCGTTGACGTGGAACGACAACTATCGGGAATTTTCCAGGACGAATGGCGTATGATAGATAAACGAAACCCTCTCTACAATAATCGTAAAAATGGTGCATTGATTGTCTACTGTAAAGATTGTCGTGTATCGCTCGAAAGATGTGCGAGATCTTTACACACCATGATCACCTATGGGACGGTATTTATTAGTGACGACGATAACGATGGCGGCTACACTCCTGAGGCGAATAATATTTTCTATTACGATCTAAATCATCCTAGCAAATTGGCACAATTGGGTGTCGAATTTATGTCGCCGCAACAACAAGAATTACTCTCTTTCATCAAACATCATAGAACACATTCGCTAGCGTGTGTCGAAAAAAAAAAGACTACGATCGACCGACCTATCTAAGCGAACGTTTAACGACGAATTGAAAAAAGACCAACGACATTTTACCATTCTTTCGGCACTCAATCTACTCGTCGCTAGTGAATATATCGATATACGAGATCATACCGATATTGGAATACCGTCTATCGAACCGATCGTAGAAGATGGTGGTGGTCAAATGAATGCTCGTAATTTAATTCAGAGTGCCAGCGTCCCATTATTATTATTACCTAATCATTATGCCAGCAAGACGAACACAAGTTAGCGTTCGATCGACACTTCAAGAACAACCGAATGGTCGTATCGGTCGACCGGTACGAATCTTACAGCAAGTAATTATACCGAAACCGGGACCGATCGAAGCGGTCATCTTTCACGATGGTCCGTGCGGCCAACAGATGATCTCGTTGAATGCAAACTACGAGCCGGTTCGAAGTTGGCATACCAATTCCAGTCTACAAACGCTAATGACTAGTACGTGTGTTCGTAATCTTCAAGCATTTATTATAAAATTGAAAGATACAAAACCGAAAATCATCTATACGAATAATGCCGCACCGATTGCTGAATTTATCAATACCTATAATAAAGTTTCAGTCGTTCAGTTACCATCAACACCAACAACACTAACGACGACGACGACTATGCCGTTTAATAGTCGTGCGGCTCATAATGAAATGGAAAAAATGATTAAGATGTCGAATATGGAAGCGACTCTATCGAATTATCGTCTCGAGAAGGTTATTCCTTATACGCAAAATTTATACGCTCAATTGGAGTATTTACGTCAAGAGGGTGAATTGCGAACGAATATGAGATTGTTAACTTTAGGACAGCCGACATCGGGCAAGCATCAGCCATCGTTTAAGGAAGCCAACGAATTGATAGGTGGTAGTCGAACGCGTTCCGAATACTTTCAAATCTACGGAAATGCTAGTAATTTTTTTTTTTTTTTTTTTTTTTTTTTTTTTTTTGGGGATGTTGCCATGTGCACAAAGCCAGTGGCTTGTCTGTGCGGCAATCGGGGAGACGGAGTATTTGAAAAATCCCCTGCCTAACCTGGGCTTGAACCCTGGACTTCTGAGTGGAAGGCATTCGCCTTACCCACTCGGCCACCTCCGCCTCCTCGGCCACCTCCGCCTCCAAATGTATTTGATAATGTAAAAGTTGGATGTAATAGGAAAACGACACAACAACAACAACGACGATTGAAATAAAAAATAGAGTTTTAGTTGAATATATGGTGTATTTATTTTTTTCATCATCATTCTTACAATTTCATGACATGCGAACATAATTTACAAACATAGACGGTATTGAAAAGTTCATCTTTAGCACGTAATTGTATGTTGCCTTGTTTCTCGTATTCGTGCTGACAATGATTTTCCGCATACAGCGGTTCGTAGGTTCGTTGTATTGGAAACGAACCGATGAACGTCGGTCCGGGTAGATCGTGCGAACTTGTCGTCATCGTGATGGGTGCACGTTCACGTCCGGCGATCGTAACGAACAATTGATCGTTGGTCATTTCATTAGCCTTTTCTGGTGTGGTGTCATCGGCATCCACTACCGATGCCAATTGATCGACAAAGGCCTGAACGAATGGACGACGTTCGCATAACGTTTGCCATTCGTTTTGATATTTTTGCAATAGTTGGACGACCCGCAGATCGAATTCCGGTTTCGATGGCGATAGGTAGAAAATTTGAAGACTGCTCGATTCTGAAATCATAAACAAAGAAAAAAGACTTAATCAATCGTATGGCGATTGTTCGACAACCGAACCTACCAGACACCATCGTTGAGAACGGCAATGAAGACGCCGATGCGAACGTGATTGATGAAACGTAAACGATGTGCGTCTCGTTCGTGCTCGTAGAGATCGGGTAAACAGTTCGACGAGCTATGATCACTACGCGTACGAATCTGACGCTTATATCGAAAAACACGTCCGGGTGCTTTCAACAGATGAACATCGTAACCGAGGTGACAGGCGAGCGCAAAGATATAATTCTCATCGCCGGGCGAACGTAGCGCGTGCAACAGTTGCGATAGTCGTTTATTCGGCGGCAGCTTCATGTCGAGCGTTTCAATTGTATAGCGTATATAAAAGTCGAGCGACAATTTGGTGAGATCGTTCTCGTTGTGATCCTTCGAGAATGCGTGTCGCGTATAGATGAGACGATGAACGTTCAGACACATGATTGGTAATTTGGCTGCGTACGCTTTCAGATAGTCGGCGTGTGGATCGGAGAGCGACAACGATACGCACGCTTTCGGATCGATGTGAATGGTCATATGAACTTAACAACGCGGCGCCGAATCGACCGAATAGCCGATTCGCGAAACCTGTCGATAGAGTTTCATTTGTTCGACGATTCGCTTATTTTCGCTATTCAATTCGAATGTCATACCCATGCGAATCACTTGCTGTTGTATATCCTTGCACGTTTCGTCGTAGTACATTTTGTTTGTTGGGGGAAGTGGTAAACGTAAAGTATATATATATGGATGCAATCCCGAACTATCTTTCTATACGCTTCAATCGTCTTCGAAACGGATTGAATGATTGGGCGTCCACTTTGGCTGACACTATTTCATTTACACATATAGCAAACCACTTGGGTTATATAGTAATTCGTGTTCCACTTCTATCACCATGAAGAAATATCAGAATCAACAACAACAAGCTCTTGCGGCAGCCGCTTGTGAGGTCGACAAGAAACCCGACATTGGATCGTTACCTGCATCCGTTATCCAGGTTTTCGATTCAAGTGAAACGTACTTTTCGCACGTCATACAATGTATCCTGACATCGTCGAAGAGTCGTGCAACTCATGTATCACCGATCGCACCCGGTACGTCGGACGAACTTAAGAAATTGATTCGTTCCGCCGTCAACGATCCGAACGCCCAACAATCGCTCGCCACTCAATTGATCCTCTTGATGCAAGCATACAATACCAATAAGAAGAAACTATCGATGAGTCCGCCGCAGCAGCAACAACAACAAGACGACGATAAATACGCGATTAATATTAAGCGTTACAATCTCTTGCCGAAATTCTATGAGAAATTGAAGTCGGCTAGTTCTCGTGCTGCCGTCGCAATCTTTTGTACGCCGACGATGACCGAAAGTGTTCGCAAAAATTTGATTTATAATATCTATGCGAACGACTCGATTACGATGGCTGATATCGCCGAAATCGTCAAGGGTGATCTTAAAGTACCGAAATTTGTCGACGAGAAACCGGAGAATCTCGACGAGGATTTGGTTTCGGCACTACTCATATGTGCCGATAGCTTAAAGGATGTCGGTCTGGCTAAATTGGCCGCATCGTTCGATAGCAATATCTATCAACGTTTACTGTTGACGACCACCTATAGGACGCTGGCGGTAACTAATCCGCTCGTCCTGATGCATACAACATTGAGAGTTGGCGCTGCCGATCGTCAAATAACCATCAAGGATACCAATGATCGTTTGAGAGTATCTCGCGACGAGACAATTAAACTTCTCGTGAGCGAGATTCAACAGAGCAAGCAGACTCTGAGTAAGCGCAGCCTTAAACGTTCCGCCAATGCTGCCGGTCTACCAGACGACGCATCGAACGGCAATAATGTACAACTGAAATTTGATCCCGAGATTATGTACGAAGTCTTCGAAGATCGTAATGCTGAAATTACAAAGAACTTGGTCCAAAAGACCATCAACATTAACAATATCGCCTATACCGTTCGATCGGTGAAAGAATGCATTTTCGATATCGTTTGCGTGGAATCGTTGAATACTACGCTCAAGACTAGTCTGTCGCCGTCGCGTATGAGTTGGCAAGATCGTCGACTGCTATTGGAAGGTACTCGATCGTCCATCAAGACCGAACAACGTAGCGGCGAAGATTTGAACAATTCCGATAGTTGCGGTTACATGTATGTTAGCTGGAAACCGGCCAACTCTGACTTTTACGTTCTCGAGACCGTCTATGTGAGATCGAATAAGGCTGTAGTAAATAATAGTGGTAATTTCTGTCTTTATAGTAAGTTTGTTGCCTGATGAAGACTTTGAATTAAAGTCGAAACGTTGCAGAGTTGATAAAGTTTGTGATTATTTGACCTGGTCGTTGTCCCAATATCCCATTTTGGTGCCTATCTACGACCGGAATACGAATGATTTCGTCTTTTGTCATGGTTTACAGTAATGTTAGTATAAAAAAATTCTATCCAAATTAAATCTAATAATTTTTTTATTTCAGAGTTTGGTGTATAATATATAGTTATTTTTTTATTTTGAAATTAGATGTATAAATAAATTAAGACATCTTCTTAAAATTAAATCGTTTTATTATTAATTTAGATAATACAAACATAGTGTTAAGCGAATAATAAAATAGATCTATATGTAAAAGAACAGTTAGTAATTTAAACAATTTTTTAAAGGTAGCAGTATGTGTTTCCCAGGATGTTGACCAGGATGAAAATCCATTCTCTATTTTTCTCCCTAAAAGAGTGGCAGCAAAAATTACCTCAAAATTTTGCGATAGTGTCAGCACCCGAATTTACTACTTAGTTTTTATGGGACAATTACAACAAGGGAAGCAGCAACACAAGGCGAATTCGATTCAAATTAAGAAATTCTAATTGTATTATGTTTGCACGTCCATTTATAATAAACATCTATTTGAAGTCTTTTTGTCTATTTATCTACTGATAATTACATGACACGGCAAATAAGCAGCAGAAGTTAACCGCCGCAGCAGACCGTGACCATGACAAATTTCATTACAGCGGTGAAACGAGCCGTCTCTCTGTCTCCAGTTACAATGATCTCTATGCGCGTAGTATGGGGTCGACCCGTCACTCGCCTATGCCACTAAAGAAACCATTGTTTGCGTATAACGGACGAACGCTTAAAGGCGGCTTTGCCGTTTACAAAGAAATGCCAGTTGAACAGAAAATAATATTCGCGTATATCTGGCTGTCGAAAATTATTGCAATTTTTGTTGCCGTTGCATATTTAAATTTAGAACTAGCGGAAGTATTGCCTATAATCACGCTGCTCCCGGAGCATCTTCATGTAAGTATTGTGACGATCTTAACAGCCGCGAAGGCACCAGAAGTTCGAGGTTATTCTCGGGGCAGCTCTTTCCAGAGAGATCTATCCGGACGGCGAGCACAAGTCGCGACCGTTCTAGTAAACGACCGTAGAACGTAGAACGGATCGATACGGGTATATAAGAGCGAGCCGTCGCTCTCTGGCCAGTATAGTTCTGAGTATTATTAGACAGAGTGTTAGTCGGAGCGTTGGCGCGATTTTTGATCGATATAAATAGTTAGAAATAAATACTGTGAAGATAAATGTTTAAAGTAGCCTTAAGTGACAGTTAGTTTTTAGTGTTCGTGTTTAGTGTTCGTGTTTAATAATTAGGTAATAAGACTGTAATAGTGTTAAATAAATTAGTTGACTATTTTAATATACCGAGTGTTTTAATTCACACCTTAACGAACGAAAAACGCTACAGTATGTTTATATAAGGTAAATTTGCATGCTTTCTAAATCATATTTTATTTAGGACCGCAGGCCAGTGCTACTATGTAGCGACGCAGTCAGACCGGCAATATGGCCGCCTGTTGGGTTAATTGAATTAACCCCGACGGTGGCATACTACGTCCAGGACGTATTTGTGTATTTCCACATTTACGAAATATGTTAGTATAGAAAAAAATGCCAATCGAATGCAAGCCATGTAATGATTTCTTATTTTGTTCCAGAAATATTAATTAGTAATAATTTTTCTTTAATTTAACCATGTAGCATTTTGTTACGCAATCGAATGCCGAGTGCACACAGCACCCACTACGTTGCCTCTATGCAACGCCGACTAGATATACAGGCCTAATACATGGAGTGGGGGATACTCCGAGAACTAGATGTTGGTAGGGGCCAAATCGCCGAGCGCAACACTGATAGACAAAGAGGCATAACATCTGAACCTCTACGCGGTTTTGTTGGGTGTTTGCTTGCTAACAACGTTTAATAAAATTAAAATTTGAAACCCAAGGGAAATAAATCGATAAATGAAAATTACTAACAAGACCACTAACTTTGTTTCACTTTTACTAGAAGCTTTCTTTCTGTTAGTAGTTTTGACATAATTATTTAGAAATATGTTACATAAGTATGAAGAGACGTTTGTTTCAATTAAATATGGTAAAATGCTATCACAATTACATGTAAGAAACTGTAACAATCATTTTCTTCTAATTGTCGCTGAAAAATGTCTTTTAATAGCGCTTTTTGGTTAGAATCCTTTTTCAAGTATGTATTCTTCAAATTCTCTAGAAATAATGGTTTTAAATAAACAATAAAAGATGATCGCAAATATCATAAAATCGAAAGAAGGATGTTTAGTTTTCCTCTGGTTTTCTTGTCAATGTATACATAAATATCTTCGAGTTCAACGTTATCTAAATTACGATCAGTAATTATAAGCAAGCTCTTACATCGATTAAATGGGATTTTTGGGCATAATTTGAAACATAGATATCCAGCAATAATGCTAAAACTGAAATCTCTTCCGAAGATATGACTAGGTACTTCTGAAAATTTTTGATTAAACTCATTTAGATGTGAAATTATATAATTGTACTTATCACAATTTTCCTTTGTCGTATCTTCCACTAAATCAAAATAGGTATCTGAAAATTTAAATAAATCATTTAGAAGGGCGGATGATTTGACAGCAACGGTATAGTGCTAGAGCGCAGCGATCTGCTCACATCGACGGACAAAACAGCACTGATCGGTACTCCAGGATTTCGTGAAGTACCCCGATACGCCAGCTTCTCCCGCTCCATGTTTTGGGCCTGTATAGTTACCACGGACGAACGACGCAATATAAGAAGTTGCTGACAATAGAATAATGAAATATAATATTTTATGCTTGCTTTGTTTTAAGTAGAGATTAGTCTCGCAGTCTTTCGACGCGCTTCATTAAAAATACATAGCTCCGTAAATATATTGTACGTTGAGTTTTAACAACAAAAATAAAAACACTTATTAAAAATTCCTAATGTTTTATTAAAGTGTTAAAAAAGTGTTATATTGACAAACGTGTGTGATTGTTTGTGTTGACTCTCAAATCGTGTCAATATACGAATAACGCGACGCGGTGAACTTTTGTTCTTTATTGTTGAAATCCTAAAACACCAAGAACGCCCAGACGAGGACGAAGCTAAAATTGCCCACATCCCTGGACGAAGAAGAGAACCTGCCGAGGAATCAGCCTTCTCCAATTGCTGACTGGTTTCCAGGACTCCAAGAAGACAAAGAAGAAACCCAATGAAGCCAGCGATAATCCTAGGATTAGCACTGTAAGTACCACTCATTTTCTGCCAACCCATCCCTGTCTATTTTCCGTGTGAGTAAACGTGTAAACGGTGGATATTAACGAATTAGTTAGGGCCCTAGAAGAACTAAACATGGCTCGAGAAATAACTAAAGTCGACCAGGACCTAATTCCGGTTTTTGATGGTGATAAAATCACGCTGCGGAGTTACATCAACGCTTGCCAATTCTTAATCGAAGAGTATCTACCAGCAGCCCCCCAAAATCAAAACGAAGTACGTATGGGAAAACGTTTATTGCTAGTTTTTATGGGAAAACTACTTGGTGTCTAACACCAAGAAGGGACGATACAACGTCAAGTTATGCAAATAAAATCAAATCAACCCTTTATACTCTGCTTTCGAAAATTAATCTCGAAGAACAAAACGCTGCTTTAAGGCAAATTAAACAGAATCAGTACAATCAAATTGCTCTACGAACTTATTTGTTTGGCTTGGATCTTATCAATGCAACCATTGGCATGGAGGTCAAGTTACGTCGACCAGCTGATATAGAAACCGCCGAAGCCTATGCACTCGAAGTCGTCAACTATAATACGCAGAAGCATCGTTTTCTGTCTAGCTTTAGACAAGCTGCACCGAATCAACCCAAGTGGGACAAGGACAGCAAGTTGTAAACCAATCCCGAACGCAACTGCCGTCACCAGCACCGCCACGGAAGCTGATGCAGCAACCAAATCATTACATACCACCCGCGCAATTACCACCAAGAGTAATGTACTATGCAGGACCGGCTCAACGACCAAATCAATCGTTCGCCAAGACTTCGGCCCAACTTCACCAACGGCCGTATAGACCAACACCGATGGATATCGACACCAGTGCCCAAAAACGCGCAGGCTCTTCAACAGTAAAGCCTCCGCCGAAAAGACAATGGATTTCTAATGCTATTGAGGCAGCCCCAGAAATATCAGAACCAGAAGAATATGACGTGTATGAAATTCCCGAAAATAACTATGAAACCGAATACACTGAAACCAATGAATATGTGGAACAGGTAGAAGAACAGCCGGATTTTCACCTGAACCATCTAGCGGACCCACCTGCTTAACAATTTCAAATAAAGCCTACTCACAGACGCCAGTACTTCCCTATGTAGAATTTGAAGGATTAAAATTTTTAATCGACACTGGTGCCGAATGCTCGTTAATAAATTCTGAAATTTTTGACGATGCTCAACAATATAATTACCCTTGTCAAGATTATGCTTTTAACATCAAAACACCGCATGGTTTAGAGAAAATTACACAATCTGCAATAATACCATTGCCAAAAATATTCAATTCCGAAGTACATCATTTGTTCGTTTGCTTCAACTTTTCAACTTCATTCGATGGATTATTTGGATTCGATTTATTAAGTAAACTTGGAGCCTCGTTGGATACAAAAAATAAAAAAATTATCACGGATACTGCTGAGATTCCATACCAAATTAATAATTATTTCCATACTATTTATCCTCATTCGATCACTACAATTAACTACGAAATTACCAATATCAGTAATGGGCTTGGACTATTTCCGCAAACATTAGATAAACGAGGAAATGTTATCATACCTGAGTCTTTAATCGAAGTAAAAAATAATGAAGCGCACGTGCCAGTAACTAACCGTTATAACTACCTTGTACATCTAAATCGAGAACCAATAGAAGTGGAAGAAGTAGAGCAGGCAGTGAGAGAAATTAATATTGCCTACAATATGGTTCAACCGCGAAAATTAGCAGAATTGCAGAAGAAAAATATACAGGATAATTTCAAGAACGATTACTTGAATTTGGAAGAATTTACAGCTATAAAAACTTTGCTTTTAAGATACAAACATCTTTTTCATGTGGAAGGACAAAAATTAACATTTACCCACAAAATAAAACATTCTCTAAATATGAAAAATGACACACCTGTTTATGTACGTAATTACCGACAACCTCTAGAAACGAAAAAGGAAATTAAAAAACAAACTCTTGAACTATTAAAACAAGACATCGTGAGAGAAAGCATATCACCCTGGAATGCCCCAGTACACATCGTGACAACTACTAAAGATGGAAAGAAAAAACAAAGAATGGTGATAGATTACAGAAGACTCAATCAACAAATGATAGAAGACAAATATCCGATCCCGAACATTACTGACATTCTGGATAAGCTTGGAAGAGCAAACTATTTCACTTCACTTGACCTGGCCGCGGGATACCACCAGCTAGAGATGGCAGAAGAAGATATGCCGAAAACCGCATTCAGCACCGAACAAGGGCATTTTGAATTTAAGAGAATTTTTAAGCCATTTGGCTTAAAAAATGCTCCAGCAACGTTTCAAAGGATTATGGATGACGTGTTGCGAGGTTTATTTGAGGATACCTGTCTTGTTTACCTTGACGATATAATCATTTACTCTTCGTCATTGCAGGAATATATACAAAAATTAATCACTGTATTTGAACGTTTAGAAACGGCTAACTTCAAAATAAAACTTGAAAAGTGCGAATTCTTAAAAAAGGAACTAAAATATTTAGGACATGTCGTGACTGACAAAGGGGTTAAGCCGAACCCTGAAAAAATTGAAGCCATTACTAAATTTCCCATACCAATAACCAGGACTGAAATTAAAAGTTTCCTTGGACTTTTGGGTTATTACCGTAAATTTATTAAAAACTTTGCCGAAATTACGAAACCCTTTACATTATGTTTGAAAAAGAACGCTAGGATTACCTATGAAAAGGATGATTATGTCAGAGCGTTTCAGCAATGTAAGGAACTTCTAATAAATGACCCAATTCTGCAATACCCAGATTTTGCGAAAGAATTCATTGTGACAACCGACGCTTCAGATGTCGCGTTGGGAGCAGTATTATCGCAAGGAATGATAGGAAAGGACAAACCTATATGTTACGCATCGAGGACCCTGTCTGATACAGAACAGAAATATTCTACGATAGAAAAAGAACTCCTCGGGGTAGTTTATGCAGTGAAGACATTCCGCCCTTATATCTATGGACGCAAATTTTCGATCTACAGTGATCATCGACCTCTCGTCTGGTTGTGGTCCCTGAAAGAACCAAATTCAAAATTGATGCGATGGAAAATTAAATTGGAAGAGTACGATTTTGAAATTATATACAAAAAGGGAAAACATAACACCAATGCCGATGCACTCTCAAGAATACGACTGACTGAACTAAATCCTATTGCACAAGAAGTTTTGGACAGTATCACCCCAAATGTAGACGATGACGAACTAAGGGAACTTATCGAAGAATTAGGCATCGATATTATTCCTGGACCACATGAACCCTCAACTAGTAAAGATAATCGCAAAGAAATGCGCACGACAGTTAATCCGCGTTCTACAGAAAATAGTGGCGTACCAGACGAAACTTCAGACTCGGATACTATTTATTCAACTGCTACTCAACAACCTACAAAAACAATTGAAATTCAGGATACTATCATCGATAATAAGAAAAGACAATTTATTGTTACAGAAACTTAGGCGAAAAATCTCCAAGTCGAAATTAAAACAAGAAATAATAATATCACTATTCACTTTGTAAAAATACCAAGAGATTACTACGAAGTGGCGATATTACAATTATTCAAGGAGTACATGAGTGAACAATCCACATTCTATTTATATACCACAAAGGAAGAATTATATAAAAAGTTTTGCAGAGTTTATACCGAAAGCATGACCAACAAAGGCCCACGCATTATTCGATGTTTACGGAAAGTTGATGTTATCGAAGACGAAAATCAGAGGATTCAGATCGTAACATCTTACCATCAAGGATTAACAAATCACAGAGGAATTCCGGAAACACTGGAACATCTGAAACGCAGCTATTGGTGGCCAGAAATGGAAAAATTGATAACTCAAATTGTAAAATCATGCGATATCTGTAATCGATCCAAGTACAACAGGCATCCAGATGTACCGCCATTACCTGTGACGGAAACACCTGACGCACCGTTCGAAAAAATCTTCGTGGATCTATTCTCGTGTAGTAATGAAAAATATCTCACCATAGTAGACGCTTTCACCAGAGTGGGACATGCAATTCAAATTCAAAGCAAGAATCCTACAGACGTCTTTGATGCTTTTCTAACTTATTTTAGTTACTATGGCATACCTCAAGAAATACGAGCTGACCAAGGCGCAGAGTTCAATAATAAACTAATAAAAGAATTGGCCTCTCTTCATAAAATCACGTTACATTTTGGTACAGCCAAAAACCCAGAGAGCCAAGCGAATGTGGAACGATTCCACTCGACACTCTTAGAACACCTTAGATGTCTAGAAGATGACCGCAATTTACCAACCAATCGAAGAGTTAGAATGGCAGTCATAGCGTATAATAATTCAATTAACAGCGCAATTGGAATGACTCCATTTGAAGCATTGTATGGTCATACGAAAACACGAAATCCGATGGACTTATTTTATGGTACAACAACTTATCAAGATATTGTATCAAGGCATAAAAATCGAATGTCACTGCTGTACGAGAACATCAAGCAGAAGGACCAGCGGCGTAAAGAGAAAACTCAGGAAAAACAAAAAGAATTAGTCAATACAACATCATGGAGTGTAGGAGAGAAAGTGTATGTAAAAAATATTACCAAAAGCAACAAAATGGTAAAGCCTTACTTTGGTCCCTATAAAATTATAAAAATTAATGAAAATGAAACCGTAGATGTAGAAACAAAAAGAGGAATTCAGACTTATCATACTAGAAGATTGAAGCACGGTATTGTTCCAGATGCTGGTGCGCCTCCGCCGACGTTAGAATAACCCCTTTGGATGGCTCGCTATTTCCTCTACATCTTGGAATTGCGAAGAACCAAATAAGTTATTGGACCACAGTAATACGATGCGACCTTTGGCCGTTAGTTGACCAAATCAACCACCTTAACATACATTTTGAAAATCTACAAACCGCTATAGAAGATATGCCTGATAACGAAGATAACCAGGATCTAACAACCCTTATCATAGAGCTTCGTAATCTAGTGGATCAACTAAATTATGAACGAGATCAATTAATACCAACCGTTAGAAGAACTCGTGGAGCTTTTAACTTTATTGGCTCAATTATCAAGGCAGTTTCAGGAAACCTTGACGCAGATGACGCTGTAAAATATGACCAACTAATACAGGATTTAACAGAAAATAAAAAAGAGCTTACAAAAAATTTACAAGCACAAATACATTTGGCCCAAGGAACTTTAAACAGTTACGAAAACAACCTTCAAATACTTGCAGAAAATCAAAATGAAACAGCCCGCAATTTGCACGAAATTATCATCTATTTGGAACGGAATGAACAAGAAAAAATTCAATATCAAACTTATCTGAGAGCGCACACATTGTTACTAACTGTGCACTAATTGTTACAATAAATATCGCGTTAACCATCACTAGTCGGTTATTAATAGCCAAGACGTTCTCGAAACTCGATACCTACCATCCGGCAATCATCTCCGCAGAAGAATTACTTAATGAATTGGAATATATTCAAACGTCTGTGACAAATCAAGATCTTGTTCTACCGCCAAAAAGCGAAAACTTATACATTTTGGAGAAAGTTATGACAGTCAAAGCCTACGTAAAATCATACGTGCTCACATTCCTGTTAGAAATTCCTTTAACCGAACCAACAATTTATCAATATTATAAATTAATTCCGTTACCTGTTAAGCAAAATTCCAATTACCTTGTCCTAAACCTGCCCCAATCTTACCTGGCAGAAAATAGAGATAGGTATATCATACAGTCCGAAAACTGCAAACTATTACAATATCAAGAATACTTATGTAGGGCACTCAGTTTGGATGCAAGAAAACATACGACCTGTGCTTATCAGCTGCTGCGACATCTCCCGATAACCGCCTGCACCTATACCCGGTGGCCCCAGTTGGACGCTGAAATGATCCATCCGACAAATTCAGACTGGATCCTATTTCAAGCAAATCAGTCTGCCGAAATTCAATGTGATCGCCGACAAGACGTTCGATCGCTCCAAGGCAACCTGCTAATTCAATGAACATCCGAATGCTCTGTAAACCTAGGATACGAAATTCTGAGAACAACATCCGCTCATTACATAGACCGGCAGATTCATTTAACACCAATCAATCTAACAATGCTGTCCGTTCGAAGACCCCATTGGCAACTCGAAGATGTCCATTTGAAGAATCTGCATTTGGAAACCTTTAACGAAACCCGAAGCAATCTTGCCAGACTCGATGTCCGCTTGGAGGAATTATCCAGCGCTCATGTAACCAACACCTGGAGTTCCACTGCTTCTCTGATAACAGCTTTTACAAGTTTGCTGTTTATCATTGTTGGAGTTCGCTACTATAAAAAAACAACAGCTGACCCGAAGGCCGGCGACCCAAGAATTTGTTCCAGTCCGTCTCAATCCTTGGCTCACTCCAAGAGGGGAAGAGTTACCACGGACGAACGACGCAATATAAGAAGTTGCTGACAATAGAATAATGAAATATAATATTTTATGCTTGCTTTGTTTTAAGTAGAGATTAGTCTCGCAGTCTTTCGACGCGCTTCATTAAAAATACATAGCTCCGTAAATATATTGTACGTTGAGTTTTAACAACAAAAATAAAAACACTTATTAAAAATTCCTAATGTTTTATTAAAGTGTTAAGTGTATATCTAGTCGGCGTTGCTCTATGTCATTCAAATTTAGTACACCATTTTTTATTATGCGTTTATATTCAATAAATATGTTTAAACACGCAGCCTTTTATTTCAAATACGACAGAGCGTTGCCCCAAAGCTGTATTTTCAACGGCATATGATTATTATAAACTTATCGTTAGCCTCGAAACTATATTCGAACATAATATTTCAAAATTATTGAAAAAGAAGCCAGTATGGAATTATGTGCCATCATCACAGTCACCAGCAACGTTGCCGTCAACAAATACAAAAACACGATAACTACAACGACGCCAACTGCTATGAGAAGTCCGTCTCTTGTTAGACGACAGCTTTTCCAAAACGACTTCACCAATAACCATGACAACCACCATGATGAACCTTAGTTTATCTATCTATTTTTTATACATGCATTCTTTTAATAATTTGTAAATAAATCGATTTTTTTTTTCATAAAACTGTCTGTGTTATCATTATCATCATTATTATCATTATCACCACCAATATTACATTCTTGTTCATGTATCGTTGTCGTTGTAGTCGGTATAGCGTTTAATAAAGAATGGCAAATCATATTGCCCTGTCGTGAGTTTTTGTTCGTATCCAATTATACATTTTTCACTATTTCGATCGATCAAATAGCAGACGCGTAAATAACAAATTCCCATAATTTCGGTATGAGGGTTCAACACCGATCATTTCGAATTCAGTTTTCGCATATTTTATTCGATGATAGTGTACTGCTTCAAGAATATTGTCGGGATCGTCATAAATAATCATCCAACGCATGGACGACCGCCCAGACTAGGTGTCAGTTATAATAATACGTTCGAGTAGTTGCTTACATTAGTTGACTGTCCCAAGAATCAATTACGAGACGATAGTGACAACGACGAGTTTGTAAGTAATTTGCCGACAAAAGACTCTTCATTCTTAGATGGGCCGCTCTGTAAAATATTACCCCAGATCGGTTATATAAAATCTACTAGGATTGTATATTTTGACAAAGCGCAGACAGCTTCCTACAATTGCTACCAACATCAAAAGACAACGACGATGATAATATGTCCGTTAAAGAATCATTAATTCCCATACAGTATACAACGTTACCGATACCATTGGACGTGACAAAAGAAGTATATAATCTGACACCAGACTCCTCATCATCCTCGAATGTGAATGATAAACGTATACTCAATTTGATGATGCACTATCAACCTATGCTGACACTTTTAAAACGAATCGTTTTGGATACATTATGTCGCCTTGAATATCGCGGCCAAATCCACAATTTCGAATGCTTCGAAGAAGCGATTTTTTACAAAGCTGTATTTTCAACGGCATATGATTATTATGAACTTATCGTTAGCCTCGAAACTATATTCAAACATAATGTTTCAAAATTGTTGAAAACACGATGCTTCAACGACGCCAACTGCTATGAGAAGTCCGTTTGTTGTTAGAAAGAAGAATTGTACAGGAAATTATATTCTGTTTAATTTATTTTTTATAGCTGATATGCATGCGCAAGGCATGCACTGTTCTCGCGTTTTAGTTTTTATTGTTTACGTCACGCGTAATCCGGCACCAGCAAATACTCGTACGAGCAGTGCAGTGCGTTTGTTATGGCGCCGCATAGAACATTCGTGACTTGTGAGCAAGACGAATCTCGAACAGATAGATAATGCATTATATTCATTTTCTGTTCGTTATAAGCTGATATCTGACCAAATAAAACGTAAATAAAAGAAGTGACTGTTAGAACATGCTTCGTTCGAGCTAGTGACGAGACGCTAGATGATAGTTGTAGAAAGTGGATTAAAATATTTTCGGAATTAACATCAACAGAGGGGATAGTCGAAAGAACATAGTCAACATAGCGATAACAATAAAACTAGCAAGAAGGAGACCACCAGAAATAGAAATAAAATATGCACTGCGAAAATCGTGGTGAAAGTGAAAAAGAGCAACAAAGAGCAGATACAGAGATGCATACCTCAAGGAAGGACTAGACTCTATAATTGTGGTAAGTACTTACTTTAAGAATTAAAGTTAAATATGTCTACTTGCTCCGAAAAATTAGTTTCGTTATCGAAGTACCTAGGTCGGAAACTATGACTAAACTTCAAGGAGGGAAATTTTGTTTTTTTTTAAATTATACAAAATAATTCAATAACGCTATGAAATTTCCTGAACTGAGATTTCGCTAAAAGCTGATTCACCCTTTTCAGGTGAATTTCCATCAATCCCATAGAACAAACGTCGCAGAAGCTTTCAGTTTTCTCCGAGTTTCTTCGAAAACGAGAGACCTTTTTACACAATATTTCATAGAGCTTCCCTAATGGCAGCTACATCAGTTCAACGATGTTGATGTAAGAGATCAATTCAGAAGGGCTATATTTCATCAGTGTAAATCAGTTGAACACCGGCCGCTCAGCTTGTATTTTGTTAAATCACCTATTGGTAAATTGTGTATATTTTGTTTTTGGAAAATTAATGGATGTCGAAGTGCTGTTGGTTTAAAGGAATATTTGCAATGGGAGAAATATAAGCATTACAAACTTTTTTTTAACAGTAATGAGCATAACGAATGTTTTGAAAATTTATGTATTAAATAAAACATTTTGGTGTAACAGTTGCGGCTTAAAACCAAAATTTTTAAACACGGTGATTGTTTTCTTCAAATGCATGAAGGATACGCACTAAGCTTAAGTAGTATGGACTATAATCCAGACTATATATTCGATAGATTTGATAGATACTAAATTTCACATTACAACAACAACTTGTTTACCTATATCCTACCCCTCCCTAAATACTAAATCATATAAAAGATACCAGTTCAAAATGAAAAGACAGTAAGTTACCATCACAACACTGTACCGTACCATCCAAGTGCAAAAAAATGTGTGAATATAGTCAAACCGAGTTGAATCTACTAGAAACCTTTAATTTACTACCTAAACTTTCAACGACAGCAGCAACAATATCAACTCTACCAACAACAGCAACATCGCCCATCCTAAAAAGCAGACTACAAATGCTACCGGAAACCCAACCAGATCCAGAAAACGCCACCGTTATCATCAACACCGCCAAGAGTTCAAACAAGAACAAAAGAAAGACCGATGTAAATCAAAAGCAACGAAAGAATCCTAAAAAAGTTCGCATCGAGGAGGAAAATTATTGTCTTTTGGACGATATAAACAAAGCTGGTATGTGCGTATCGACACCATTGAAACCGATTAAAGACATGAGTATAGGTTATGATTATAAAATTACAGATATTAAACAGTATACACATTTAAGTTGGCCAAGTGCTTTAATAGAATTAGAAGATGGTGATGAATCTTTTGCCATCTTCCTTCCAAAAAGAATGGCGGAAAAAGTTACACCAGAATTTTGTAATTCTATAAATTGCAAACAATTATTCTTACGTTCATGGGTGAATTGGAGACCGGAAAGCAAAATAAAGCAAACCTACTCCAATTCAAAAAATATTATTTTTTTTTGTAGTTATGTTTATGTAAAATACTTGGTAATATAACTGTAAATTACTTAGTACGATAAGTGTTACGTCGTACAACAATAAAAGTAATTATTATTATTTTTATTCATTAACAAGAAATCTATATATCATTATACATATATCTTTATTTTAATTGTTGTGTTGTAAATTACTTAATAACATAAATGTTATGTCGGACAACAATAAAAGTATGAATTTTAATATGTGTTTGATTAACTAAGTTTATATAACTGATATACATTAATTAAATTTTCAACGTTTTTGAAATAATCAAAAAGAAGTATATAACACAAAGTAGTTTCTGTCAACCTCTCCTCGCCGGCACAGTGGTTGCCGTTCAAACACCAACGGTATATGATTGAAAACCACTGTATTCATTGCGTTAACATAAAAATAATGAAACTGTTTACAACCAATGGTAAACATCGATAGTATATTAAGCAATGCCGATTACCACTAGTGGACAAACATTAAAAACATGCATTATTGTGAGTACGAACAGTCAGTATAATAAACATTTAAGTTTACAGATTTTATTTTCTGCTTTCAGTACAACCAATAATAGACCTCCTGCCGGAGGAACTAAAGGTAATTATTTTTTAATTTAAACTTCGTTTTTGGTACTATATCTTCTCATCCATGATTGTATTTTCATATTATATCATAGGGGTCGACGTTGATGATCTTTACAGCGGAATGCGGGCAGCCAGACCAATGGCCGCCCGAAGGGATGATTGCGGCGTCGAACCGAATGGCCTACTACGTCGATAACGACGGTATCGTCGTTATCTTCATTTTTAGTAATTGTAAGTATAATTATTCACTAAAAAATCGTCTACAATACAGTCATATTTTTATTTTCTGGTTCATCAAACTGTCATGGTCGCGGGTGGTATTGTTATATCAGTTAACAATATCACACAAGAGTCTTCTCATAAATTACACAATATTAATTTTTTATTGCGCATGACAGTAAGTATAATATTATTATTGTGCCGACAAAACAAATTCCTCGTGCATTACACGTAGTCATGTGCTTTTACATAAAATCAACTTGTTATGGAAAACAATAATTATAAACATTGACATAAACAAATTCCTTGTGCATTACAGGTCGTCATGTGCCTTTACTTAAAATAAACTTGTTATTGTGCAAAGATTGAAAACACCGCGCCGAGATAAATAAAATTCTTCGTGCATTACACATAGTCATGTGCTTTTACCTAAAATCAACTTGTTATGCAAAACAATAATTATAAACACTGATATAAACTGTATTATGCGTCGTCATGTGCTTCTACATAAATATGATCAATTAATAATCACAGTAATTGCTCATTAGTAGCAATACTTGTTATTGTAAATAAACCGTAGACCGTGCATCATGTCAGCAGTTCTACACAAACTTCACATTACAACAACTTGTTTAGGTATATTCTACCCCTGCCTAAATACATTAAATCATATAAAAGATACCAGTTCATACTGAAAAGACAGTCAGTTACCACTCGTACAATGTGTATATGGCGGCGTAGATCATCAATAGTTAGTATGATTTCAGCTTTATCAAAATGTTGATGGTGTTCCTTCTACCTCTGACGAGAGGTAATTCGGTCCAAAACCAGCGACAACAATTACAATACCAGTGTGATTATTACCAGCGTGAATCTGAAACCTGGCGACACGACTATGAAGCTCTTTCTAACGCCAGTCTATCTATTCATCAAGAATGTATAACTGACCTGGACCAATGTACCGAAGACTATATGAGCGAAATGGACTTGAACGACGAGTGCTTCAAGAAAATTACAGGATTCGAAAAACGAATTGAAAATTTAACGACATCTACAGCTCTCATTGAAGAGGTTGTCATCTACAGATGGCGCTCATGGCGCTTTTCTGATACCACAATTATATACATAACAGGTTGATTATGTGGTAAAATTAAGATAATTTGAGTACATAAATATGTACTTGATTATTAATTTATTTAGTAAAGTTGTACCTACGTTGCGTTGTATACGTGTTTTCAAGTATTCAGTAAAAATGCCGAATTATTATTCTAAGGAAAAGAAGTAAAAGAAATAATTATCTGTCCGAAACTTCCTTCAAGGAGAAAAAAGACCACCAAAGCCTTACTCTCCCTTTCGATATGGTCGTTGAGAGAACTGCAACTGCTGTTGAAGTGAGCCCAGCGACTGTCAAAAGAGTCAGTGCGAAATACCATACCAAAGGAAAAGTTGAACAATGCAAAGCAAAAAGTGGTAGACCAAGGATAATTTGCGATGAATTTTTGCAAGTAGTTATACGACGAATGATTTTTAACTTTTACATGGAAAAAAGATTTCCAACCATAAAAGAATTATACATTCCAATAAAACTCGAAGTTTTGGACTTGCCAGAATTTTCAGCAGGGACTTTATATAGATGGTTAAAAGAAACGAATTTTTCATACAAAAAATTAATTAATAAACCTATATTAATGGAGCACCCTACTATTGCTGCTCAGAGAGGTGACTTCTTGTTGACAGCGCAAAGATACAGAAATCAAGGATGGAATATTTACTATACTGACGAAACCTGGTGTGGTGCAAATCATTCCAAACAGTTTGGATGGGTTGAAAAGGTAAACCCAGAAAATAGAGATTCTTTTGATCATTATCGTGGCCGGCATTCAGGAAGTAAATGGTTATAGAGGAGGTATAAAACGGCCAGCAGGTGCAGGGCAAAGGGTGATAATTTTACATATTGGCTCTGAAGACGGGTTTTTGCAAGGATGTCTCAAATGCTTTATTGGTGAGCAAAACAAAGCAAAAGCGGATTATCACCATGAGATGAATAAGCAACATTTTGAAGAATGGTTTCGGCATGTTCTCTCTATAATACCAGCCAGATCCATTATTGTAATTGATCAAGCTCCATACCATACAATGTTAGATCCTGTTTACAGAAATCCAACTATGGCTTGGAAAAAGTCTAACATTATCGAGTGGTTGCTGAAAGTAAACATACAACATCCAGAGTGAATATCATATTTTTCTGAATTAACCAAAGCACAGCTGTTGCTGCTGTCAAAACGTCACCATCATGCAAAATTGCTTCTGTTAGATTCTATAGCAAAACAACTCAGAGACAATGTAATATTATTATGGTTACCTGTAGCCCATTGCGAGTTTAAAATTAAAGATGTGTTAAATTTATGCAATGAAGCATGTACACTGTTTCAAAAGAGATATGGCAAAATTGTGTTGCACATTGCAAGAAACTCGAAACAATATATATTGAAAAAGACCGTATTGTTGACACAAATATAGAACCTATTATAATAAACTTGCGTGAAGATGATGATGACGACGAATCATTAGACTACAACGACAGCGGCACAGATAATGAGGAGTGCGATGGTCAGCTTCTAATTAATGTCTTACTTAGCTCTTATTAATTTGTGTATGATTTTAGATGATACAGAAATTGCCGGCGGTAGTTCCAATGTTGGTGGCTCTTCTGAAACTGAACAAATCGTTCAAAGTTTAGGACAAATACTTGGCGCAATACAAACATTTGCAGAGAAAACCGGACCGTTTGGTTTGGCACCCGAACCCACAACGTCATCTACTGATTTTCAACTACTTATTTTTTCCAGAAATAATATTGTAAAATAATAATAAATCACAAAACAGAATAAATGTACAATTCCACAAATAAAGAAAAAACACGTATGCTAGTTTAAAAACTAACACCCAACGAGAAAATTACTTAAATATTGAATACGGTCCTGAGAGTTGATCGTTTGAAATCGTCGCGCGAATGCTTGCGTGGCTTCCCGCCAGTAACCCCATTTCTCCGAGGGGAACCATCCTGCGCAAAGGATCAATTACATTCATTTCACTCTTACAAATTCACAAATAACATTTATGTTATAATACATCAATGGATAAGTACCACATTAAATAAGGATTGTTTACGTGCTAACTGCGTTGTCCTGCTATCATTCGTTTCCGAGATACCCGCGTCCATAAAAAGCTCGTTTACAGACTTTATTACATAAGAAATCAAGAAAATAAAAACACCAATCTATAGAAGAGATCCTAACTGTAACCCGAGTTGGTTTATGAGCAAAAATCGGAAAGTCGAGAATTATTTTAAAACCCCAAAAATCGGGTACGATTTTTTACTTCTGTCGCGCTCGTGCCTAAACCAATGGGCAGAAAAATTTGATAGTCACTACTGTTATGTAGAAATGATTCAGGAGTATAACACACTTTATTTCATTTTTTCTGTTCAGTCAGTGCAGAGTTACGGCTCTTCAAACACAGGGCTCAATACTTTTGCAACCAATCAAGTTGAGTGTACAAGCTGAACCATTTTCTTGTGCAATTTTAACGCCGATTATGTTACGAGCCCACCAGCTTCCATTTTCGAATGACCTTGTTTTTGTCGATTCAAGTGGGTCTTGTGACCAAGGTGGCTCATCAGTGACGTTTTTATTTGGAGCTTGTAAAATAGGCGGAGTTCCCTTAGTTTGCATCATTCACTACGAACAGAATGAACACGTGTACGAATCTTGCTTCAGAAAACTAAAGGAGCTGATTGGGAATGAGGGCTTTTATGGGAAAAGATATCCTTCAGTTTTATGACTGACGACAGCGCAGCAGAGCGAAATGCGCTAAGGAAAGTTTTTCCAGATTCTGCACTGCTGCTTTGCTCATTTCACGTGATGCAGACCGCTTGGAGATGGTTGTGGTGGAATTCAGAACATCAAATTGCAAAGGAAGATCGTCGTACGCTTATGTTATATTTTCGCGATGTTCTTTATGCTAAGGAAGAAATTGATTGCGAATTTTTCAATGAGTCCCTGTGCGGGAGCGAAATTTCTAGAAAATATTTTATTTTTCTTGAATATTTCTATAAAATGTGGCAGAGATGGCAGGAGTGGTGCCATTACTTTAGGAAGAAACTGTGCACTAGAGGCCTTAACACAAACAATATGGTACAAGTATCAATAAGACTTTTTAAGGACTTGGTACTACAAAGATGTAAGGCTTTCAACGCAGCATCTTTAATAGATTTTATCTGCTTGTCGCTGGAGGAGTTCTACAAAGAGAAATTGTTGTGTCATGCTAGCTCCAGGGATAACAAATTGATAATTTATTTTATCAAATTTTGCAAGAATCTGGTGGAATTTCGCGTTGTAAAAGTGTCTGAGTATCAGTTTACAGTTACTTCAGCTTCAGATGAAACACTTTTGTATCAAGTAAATGCAAGGTTGGAAGTGTGTGATTGTCCAGAAGGGGCGGGAGGACAATTTTGCAAGCATTTGTGCGCTATATATAATACTGGTGCCCAGATGTACAACGTTCCTAACATTTTGTTACAGGACAAAATAGAACTTGCCACGCTAGCACTTGGAAACAATGTCAGTGATCCTAACTTCTTCAAAGAAATGGATAAGGGAAAAGATGAAGAAATTACAACAGACTTAAACGAACCCATGACGTTAGCAATGGCAGATGACCTTAATGACACGGCTCGTCAGCAAGAAAATTATGTTTCCATTGAAGTACACGAAACTGACACTCATGAGTTAGCGGAAATAGAAGAATTTAAGAGCAACTTTGAAAATATTGGCAGCTTCGCGGAATCTCATCCAGCATTGTTGCCTATTGTCGAGAAGTTTAACAGGCAGATGAAGAAAATAGATAGCAAAGCTTTGATCTATGCTCTATGTTCCTAGTTTACTCATCAAAAGAAGTCTCGCAAATTCAATGTTCAACCTACGTCTATCGCTAGGAGAATATCTGCGTACAGGGGTGCGAAAGCGATGCAAGCGGGCCGGCCATCCAACACCGAAATAAGTTCAAGGAAGAGACCTCGCAAGAAACGATCACTAATGGCAAACACCCTTAAGAATACTACAAACGCTCTAAGTCATGGTAATCCGCACTACTTATTTTTCCATTGCTATTATATTATATAAAAGAAGCTATAAAAAAAATCTGAAACTGAATAGGATTTGTAGTTGTAAAGTAGTAATATGCTCTTGTTTGTATAGGTAGTTGATTGTTCTGCAGTAATAAAGTCCCGTTTCATTATAAAATGGTCTCATTTAAACTAAATACATATCTGTGTTAAAAACAAAATTTGTCAATAACCGATGGACAGGGCAAGTGTGTCGAAATCGCGGTTATCTGCTAGGAAACGGAATGCTCTAGTTCGCTATGCGGCGAGAGCGACCTGTCGCGCTGACTGTATAGGAAACGTAAAAATGCGCACGGCCTTTTGAATGCGTCACGATAATAATGTTCCGTATATATCATACTGAATAAACTAGGAGGAGTTCTACAAAGAGAAATTATTGCGTCATGCTAGCTCCAGGGATAACAAATTGATAATTAATTGTATCAAATTTTGCCAAAAACTGCTGGACCTTCGCGTTGTAAAACTGTCTGAGTATCAGTTTACAGTTACTTCAGCTTGGGATGAGACACTTTTGTATCAAGTAAATACAAGGTTGGAAGTGTGTGGTTGCCCAGAAGGGTCGGGAGGACAATTTTGCAAGCATTTGTGCGCTGTATATAATACTGGTGTCCAGTAGCTGTAATTGCCGAGTAAGATTCATTAGTAACAATATTAAACAAATTTGCATCGGAATCTAATTCTTCTAAGTTGACAGTATTATTATTTTTATTATCTGCATCAAAATTACATCTACATTTTCGAGAACCGGTCCATTTTTTTATTCTTATTATTGCAAACATGCTTTAAATATCCTTTCTTACTGCAAATATCGCAGAAGTGATTCTATTATGTGAAGCGGACAACATAGCTTTTTGTTCGAGCCGTTAGACGTGCCTTTTTTCGAACCTTTAAAAAGTCAATGGAGGACAAATCTAACAGACTGGAGGGCATCTTACCAAAATCGGAATTTCCCAGATTGCTGAAAATTGCATTGAAACTTCTCTAAGTAAAACGTTGAAAAAAATATAAAATCGGGATTGAGGACATGTCGGATTATTCCAGTAGATTCAGAACCAGTGTTGACAAAATTACCGCAAGAACAAGAAGAAAGATCCGAACACAAAACCGTGTGGAGTAACACTTTCGTCGAATATCTGAAGGAATATAGGTGGTCTGCTGAAAACAAGACAGCTCCAAAAAAGGAACAAAATTTCTGTTACTCCACGGAAAGGAGTAAAGGTACCTGATTTTCATCCAAGAGGAGAGCGATTACCATCTGACAATTCAGAAGAAATCGAAATGTATGACCCGGAGCAGGATCCTTCTGTGACTGAACATGTTAATGAAGAAACTGAACAACTTACTAGTAACGAGACTGGAGGAAGCTGTGATATTAATGTTTGGAAAAGCATTTTATTATGTTCAAAAGTGTTTTTATTTCTGTTTTTTAGTACGATAGGAACCGATGTACTTTGTTTGTTCCTGATTTCTTTTTGTTTAAAATGCTTTTTTATTTTGCTGTATTAAAACATATTTCCATTTAATTGCATTTTTGAAATAACTTATTTATTACCGGTGTAATGTAGGTACCATAAGTATATATTTTTTTGGTTAATTGGTGTCCGAACTAACCTTTATACGTGTTTTAGTTCATTTATTCGCCTAAATACTGGTACAACAAACAAAAACTTAACTTAAAATGAAATATTATAACTTTTTAAACACAGAATTGTAAAATCCCGTCTCAACTAGCCCCACATGACGGTAGAGTACGCGGAAACAATTATTGATGCTAGAAAGAGTGCTTCATTAATGTTAGTGCTTTTCACAAAATGTTACCGCCAAAAGTAACAGCGGTTGGTTTGGTCAAATTTTTTAAGTTCTATTCTTATCTTAAAATTAGAGGGTCACAAAATTCTTATACGGGATTAGTTAGCAAGTCAAATTTATGAAGAAGGTCAATGTCACACACCCGCCGCAGCCGCTTAGTGTCACTGTTTTTGCACTAATGAAGCGATCGTGGAGAAATGTTTGCAGTGAGTGGGAAAAAACATAGGGTCCTTGCCAAAAGAATTGTTTCTAAATATGCTGCGAAGTGCCCTATCAGAACTCAGAGCTAACAATAGGGCAAATAATAATTCTAAATTTTCAGCTACTGGCATGTCACCATGTGATAGACGACTCGTTACTCTCCTTACACTATAGCGTTCGAAGGAACTGCTGACCAAAGATATAATGCTTTAGTGGCGTTTCTTGCAGAAATATGGAAAGAAACAGAGAAGCATATAATGATAATAATTAACATGAACCGCAACAAGGCTATAGTGGATATCAAATTGATAATTCCGTAGAAAACTAGTATGAAGATGTTCTTAAAGAGGTTGGTGCTGGCACACATTTGTTGAGGTCTGATTGATGTATGCAGACATCATCAAACTCAGTGCTCAACGATATTTTTTATAAAAAAAACAACCATCCCCTTGTGCTCTTTGTAACACTTTAAAAATTGCGTTTGCTTGTCTGTCTCCTTCTTTTAAGTCAAACCAATGAAACAAGGTGTTGCATGATATATTTATGTAAGACGTGTATGTATATTGGGTTACCTACTCGAACCTCGACCTTATATAAATATGCGAAGCCACGCGATGAGGTGAGCAGAGGTGAGCTGTTGTATAGCAGTCGTATAGCAGTCGAATACAAGGCACGAATGTACATAGACGTAGGTATCTAGACAACAATAAATGTTGTAGTAAAATGTTTGTTTAATTGACATGAACAACGTAACACAAGGTTCTTACTTGAACAAAAGTTGATCAAGGTGATATGTTTCAAGGAATATCTGTATCACGTTCAGCAGAGGAACAAGTGGCCTCGACAACAATCCCAACAGCTAAAACCAGGGCAAAGACAACACGAAGCTGCAGCATTGGCCAATGGGCCAAATCCTAGACATCCATACAGGAAAAGATAATTGTTACTAATTTCACGTAAAGTATTAATAATTGCTTTAAATTCATTTGTTTTTCTGTTCTGATAGCTAAACCATAACTATAAAATTTGGTATCAAATATACCCACTAAGTAATTTAGATAATCAGATTTTAACATAAAGCTAGAGATTTTGCTATACTTATTTTCTCACATTATAGTCCTAAAGATCTACCTGGATCTACCTTGGATGAGTTTTACATTTGATCCTCTTAATCTTTGCGCATTGCTATTTCAAAATGTGTTTCTAATACAGTTTTTATTATAAATTATCTAAACGATTCTAAACGATTTTTATTATTATTAAAAATGTATTCTAGGTTTCTGATCCACAGTGTATTTTAAGATCAAACGCAATAGACGAAAAATGAAGAACCATAGTATTTTTTCTCCATTTTGTACATCTGATTTCCCATCTAAACACGTATAAATCTTATTCAGCTTCAAAACGAGAGATCAACTGACACCTCACATGGCCTACTTTCCATGCAATGTTTTAAAAGTTAGTACCATAATCACAACAACAGCAATTATCCACTAGAATTGGCACCTGAATGTGTACCTAACATACACACACAATACCCAGGTTTGAAAGACAGACAATATGAATATTTGAACGAGTGGCCAAAACACTCGAGTCCAACGATGCGAAACAAAGAAAAGTGTCCGACTTGACAGACGTACACCATAACATATGGTCCTAAGAGCACTTCTTCTTTTGTTCTAGGTATAGCATCCAAAACGTATAGGTTGGATATCAAAATAGTAGACTCAACAGAATAAGCAACCAAACAACCTATATGCCTATATCACTCGAGACTATTGCTGTTTTGACCACTTTGGATACAGACTGGGTTGATTTCCTTCATCAGGACTTTGTGGGTTACTTAAAAGTTTCTTCCATGCTCCAGCTTTAGGTCCTTTAATTACGATCTGTTTTAAGATGACCTGATAAATTCTCCTTGGAGCTGTCTGACCAACCTCTGTACTTGACTGGATTGACTATTTCTGTCAATATTTCTGGCAGTGGCAATTTCGAGTGAACTCAGGAATCTGATGACACCAAACTTTTTTGTTGATTTGGTCATTGAAATCTGTCAGAGAATGAGCCTGCAGCCTTAGATTTAGTTCTTCCAATAGAATAAACAACTTTCACCAACTGCTTCAGTTTGTATCTATTGGAAACTTTTACTACAGTGCTGGTGTTCCTTTCCTGACACACATCATAACCTAGTTCCGCACTCTTGACAACATTCAATCCTCGTGGAGTATTACTATAGTAATCCAAAGCAGTTGCAGTGCAGAATTCAGACTATTTCGTTGGACCATATTGTATAATCATGTCGGGTTTTAATTTGAAATTTCAAGCGTGTTCAAGCGTGATACCCCGACAGTTGACATTTCTAATAGAGTGGGTTTTGTAGGTTATGTATTCAGGAAAATTGTCGGAAAAAGATGTCGGATGCTCATGTGTGAAGAGAAGTATCACATAAAGTCCAATTTTGACTTTTATACAGTTTGCTATTTACTCTTTGGTCATACTGGTGGTGCATAGTGTCATTTCTGTATCGCTTCAATAAGTCCAGCAACGATGGAAAATAGAATTCTAATGTTGAGAAGATTGTTACTAGTTTCCTGTGATATCTTTATATGCGGGCCTGACTGTCTGAATCGGAATGTAGATTTAGAAGATAATGTTTGTTTGTTTAGATGTCTAGACTGTGTGGGCTTGATCACGCTTGCTACCCTTGAAAGGTACTTCTGGTTTTGAGCATTTAGATGTTGCATGGGCTGTCCAGAGGATGTGATGTACACATGGTGCCAGATATTGTGGTTTCAGTAAACTCAAAGTCTTCATTCTTCAAGTCAAACCTGAAAAATAATATTATGTTTAGTATGTGTTTCATATAATAGTTAGAAATATTTTTACTGTTAGTTATATCGATGGTACTATATATCGCAATAAATATAATAGATCTCAAAAAATGGGTCAGATTGTCTTGTTGACCCTCTGTAACCAAAACTCAATGGTGAAAATCAAAATAGGGGCTTCTACTTCTGACCCTTCTACTTCTTCAGGATTTCACCGATTTACACGGTTCCGCAGAAAACTTGGCGCATTGAAAAAATGTATTATTATGAATTTCTCAGAAAACGGTATTCTTCACAAGTTAATACATTGTCTAAGCATAAAAATACAGGAACTAAATCATAAAAATTTTGACTTTTGTACACCACATACTTCAAAAAATCTGATGTGGCCAGGAACATGAGTTTATCATACTAGCTTTAGATTCTACTTGATCGAGATCGGTCGTGTCCGCATTAAAATGAAACTAGTTAGCCAGCATTGTCAAAAGATCCGCATTTGACACTACCTTGTAACGAAATAGCGTTCCATTTCATTATTTATAAATGTAAATATTAAGTTAAGTACGTCAATCCGCATTAATCCGTATAGCCGTACAGTTTCACATTTAAACAGTCAGCCGTGACTGGTTTGTTTACATGTTTGAAGTTGCTAGGGTTTCTGTTTGTATTGTACCGTTTTGTTTGTAATGTAGCACGTATCGACGGGTATATAAAGCCCCAAACACGCGTCAAACAGTCAGTTCCTCTTGTGGTTCCTCTCCAGAGATCGTCCGGACTAGTTGGCCCACGTGCTGGCAGTCGACCCGCCGAGAAGACCAGTTGTCGCCAGGTGCCCTCCCGGACCAGTTGGCCCATGTGCTGACGGTCGATCCGCCCAGAAGATCGGTATCCCGCTATTCATACCCGTACCCGCAATAATTACCGAAGTAGTAGTATTCTTTATTTTTTTTTTTTTTGATTTATAATTTATGATTTTTCTTCGTTGAAAATAAATTCTATTTAATTTACTCCTCGAGATTTATTTAAACGTCGAACCATTGGACCTAAAGAGAGTTACCTTTTAAAAGGGAATTGATAAATTTAAATAATTTATTGTGCGACGACCCAACCGTCAGCGAAAAGAAAAGAAGCCGTCGCAACCTACTGTCATTAGAATGAAAATATCTGTCAAATCCTGGCTAACTAGTTTTATATTAATGCAGACATGACCGATCTCGATCAAATAGTATTTACTTATGGGTTCCTTAAGGGTGTTACAAATGTTGTGACAAAGTAAATATGGAGGTTATAATCATAGGTTATAACATAAATCATAGTTTTCGGATATTGTAAATGAATTGCGATCCTAATATAATTTATTCGTAATTAAACGAGGTTTTCTAAATGTCAAATAAGTTATGAATTTGAAACGAAAGACATAATTCTATTATATCTTGATATAATTTAATGTAATTACACAATTAAATGTTATGATCAACCATTGCTATTTTATTTTTCCTCCTAAACCGTACCAAGTTTAAAAAATACATGGGTACAAAGAATATGACGAATAAATCTTTTATAAAAAAAATTACAATTTCAAACTTTAAAAGAAGTTAATTGGCTTATATTTGTTGCAATAGTCTAGGGTTAAGACCAGTGAAGAGTCCATCAAATTACGAAACAGCCTATATAATATCTAACTTTTTTAAACGTTACCGAACAACCTGTAATATATAATATATTACAGGTTGTTCCGTAACGTTTAAAAAAGTTAGATATTATAGATATATATATATATATATATATATATATATATATATATATATATATATATATATATATATATATATATATATATATATATATATATATATATATATATATATATATATATATATATATATATATTGTAGTAAAATCAAGTTACAGTAAGTGACAAGTAGGGACTGGTTTTCGAAACTACCCGACATACGGATTATAGAATACTCAATGTACAGTGTACATTAAGTATTCTATAACATAAGTCTTTCCATGAGTGTACATTGTACACTTATGGAAAGACTTATGTTCTTAACACTATATCATATTTTTCCAGCAATGTGCCCATGTAGTAAATACAAAATAAATAGACCAATTGACGAGTTTTTTGTTATTCTCTTCAGATATCCGAAAGTTATTATTTGAATAACCACGTTTGATTTTTAAAGATTATTTTGTATGTTAAGTAGTTTTTGAGATGTAAAGTTCCAAATATGCATAAAAACAATCTTTCTATTTTCAAAACTACTACAGCTACAGCTTTGAAAAAAAAAGTGTAGCAAGGTTTCTGACAGCTATAGTTTCCTATAAATTATTTATAATATTCAATTACTAACAAAATGAATGAGAACCAACTGCAAATAAGTCCATGACGTTTACTTTCTAGAAAGAAATTAAGTGACAATTATTTTTAATCGAAAAATGATTTTGCGGCGGTTAATTATAAACAGTAGAAGGTAAATATCGGGCATATGTTGATTGGTCACCCTGATTATGGTCTCCTTTTTGTGCTTGGTCCATTGAGCTATACCGCACTGATGAGGACTAATAAGTCCGAAACATGTGTATGCGGTTGCTTGTTAGATAGCGAATATGCCCGATATGCAATTCTATTATTTTTAATATTTGTCCTTGAATTTATTTACTTTCTATTTTTGTCATAGACACTGACATGTAATAGTTTCAGTTTTTCATTGTTTGATATGTAATTTATTTAATTTTTCTTTGTTTTTGATAACATTTCGAACAGCTGTAACTTCTAAAGAAATTTAAAAAACAAATAAGTCTACAGAGTGTCTCACAGAACAAGATCTGCATGTCGGTTAAATGGGACAAAAATCGCATAAAGACGAACACTCTTAAAAAAATAGCTCATAGCTTACTAGATATTACAGGAAAAGTAAAAACTGTCCAGTGTCCACTTAATTTTCCTTGAATAACGTTACAATTGTGATAAATAGAAAGTTGAAAATTAGTATGTTGACACAAAAGCATACTCTAAAGCCATACTAGTTCTCAAAAATGTTTTGTCTGTTAGCTTGGGCTGGGCGATATTCAACTTTCTTATTGACGTCATATTGAATTTTTCCAGATTTAAATACGATTTTGAAAATGCTTTACGACCATGTATACTACATTTATGCAATTATCACAAAAGATCAGTGGCGGATATAGAAAAAATTCAGGGGGGGGGGGGCGCGCAAAAAGACATCTTGAGCTATGGGTGACTTAGCCGGTAACATCACAATCGCTTTCTTCTCTGCTGTACCAACAAATTGTATCCGCCCCTGATTACGACACAAAATTTCAAATTTCTATTTACTTTGTTAGTTACGGTACTTTTTCTATAATATCTAGTGATACATGTAACATTTTTGAAAAGTATAATCTGTTCTGAAAATATTCTACATTTTTGAAACAGTACAAATTATTTGCGCAGTATATAAAATAAAACGTGCGTTTATTGTAAGCATTTGATAAAATATTTGACCAAAACGAAAAATATTTGACCAATACAAAAATATTTGAGCAATGCAAAAAATACCTTGACGATTAAAAAAAATAAATGTGCAGTATATTTATAATATGTGCATCAGAATATATAATTGTACATTTATATATTTGAATGTTCCTTTCATAATATATTTGTGCACTTAAATAAATAAATGTGCAATACCATACCTCTACAAAAATATAATATGCATCTCAAAAACTAATTATTTATTGATAAAAATATATGTTCAATAGTTTAAATAAATCAGCATTTGAAAATGTTGTAAGCGCATTCAATAATCTAAATTGTACCATGAAACAATTATAATGCGCCCTGGAGCGATTATAGTGTGCATTAAGCTCAGCAACCCGTAGCGCATTTATGTGTATCATTGAGCTTAGTCATGTCCTTGCTCTGTGGTTTTAGTGTCAGCTAAGTAGAACATTATAACTAAGTAATAAAAATTGGTTTCACAGGTAACTGCACTGTTTTATTTCTTTGAAGAAAGGAAATTTGAGTAATATTTTAAACCCTTATAATATGTATAAGAATATGTGTGTTGTATCATATCTATCCTACAACTTGTTCTACTGCTTGTTGTTATATTTGTTTGTTTTTTATTGTTTAATAAACTGTCGTAATATGACATATAATAGAAATTCTTTTTGCACATGTATTTAGTTAGAATTAGATGTTGTACAATTTTGTTACAATTCTGTTTGGTTGCTATGATAATCAACGTTCGTAGTACCTTTTCCATTGTACTTCAGTAGATAAGACCATTACACCGTGCATTTCGTTTCAAATACGATTATTCCGTGTACAATTTGAAAATGCTATCTATTAATTATTAATTTTACAAAATGAAACATTCATAACACATATGCGGGGTATTTATACATAACAAACGTCAAACATACATAACAACCCAAAAACAATATAATATTTTTACAATAAGCAATTGATGAAAATGTTAGGTTTCTAATGGAAAAAAATTCATTTCTAAATTACATAAAGCTTTGTTGGGATTACTTGTAAACACGACAAACGTTGTTTTATTTATCTTTGTTTGATTTATTGGAAATGGTATTGATAGAGACATATTCGTATTTATTAGTTAGGGTTCTAAAATTGAGACAACACAGATGAAAATAATAGAATTATTTTAAAAAAAATACCGAATAGTCCATATTGTTCGTTAAATTTAAATTGCATTCACCCTGAAAAATCTCCGTTGCTTTTATGGTTGTGTCATTTTTTACACATTATTTTATGTCATTAGCCACGGTTGTGACCCCTGTTTCAGAATCATTGAACTTTTATCCTAGAATTTTAGATTTAGTCTGATTGCCAACCAATATTGAAGAATTTTTATTGTTTTGAGATATTATGGAGTAAACATTGTTAATTTTTTATAAGAATTTTTCGCTCGTATTCATCGAGCAAAGCCTGGTTTTTCCTTGTTTTTCGAGCTAATTTGCTTACACTATAATATATAATAAGCAACTGGCACCTTTCAAAGCAAAAAATACAGGCACAAAATGAACACAATTGATAATTTAATTCTATAATCGTGTCAATCGAGCATCCGATAAAAAGTCGTAATAACAAATTGGTAAACAATAAAAGGTGATAATATTATTTTAAAATGTAATGTTGTTGCTGCACGATGTTTACAAAACATCGATGTCAGCATCGATGTTTAAAAATAAAAATATCGATGGCAAAAACATAGACCATCGAACCATAACATCGATGTTTCTAAAACATCGATAAACATCGCCCACCACTAATTGGAGAGAATCGGAAGATTGAACCAGTTTTACAAACAGCATAGGAAAAATAGTACCATTTATCATAGGACTGTTTTTTAAAGCCAAAAGTTTTTTAATTATTTATCGTCTTTGAAAGGAGTTAATGAGAACAGTTTTGTAATTTTGATACCAATTTTGGCCAATTTGGGTTATCTTGATTTCTTTTTAGAGACGTTAAACAAATAAAGTTTTACATACAAATTATTTATATATTCTATAATATATTAACGCTCTATGCAGTACCTAAACGGTGTCAGGTGTGTGGACATGAGTTCGACATCAAAAGTTCAGTATACATTATCTATATTTTACACATATTTTTAACACCCACTATATTTGAGATAAACAGCTGACCAGTGCAAAATAGTGAAGTACAGTAGAGCGTCGATAATCCGAACTAATTGGGACCGAAGGTCATTCAGATTATGAAATTGTTCAGATTATCAAACATTGCAACTAAATAGTAGAAAATAAGATTGGATAGAAGTTCAATCTTAATAAAACCAACACCATTCTATTCCGCTCTTCATAAACTATAAGAATGTCAAAAAGCCAAAATCAAAGGGATATCGAAGCGATATCGAAGGATATCGAAGTGATATCGAACGGATATCGAAGCGATATTGAAGGAAAATTCAAGGCATTTATTTATAACTTATTTATGATTAATTATGATTTATTTATTATTTATTTATTACAGTAGAGCGGCGATAATCCGGACTACTTAGGACCGATGGTGATTCGGATTATTAAATATTGCAGCTTAATAGTGCAAAATACGAGTATTGGATAGAAGACATATTTAACGGCGCCCATGAAAACGCATTATAATTATCCTATCCATCACACAATAACAAAAGTAGGAATAACATAAAATTAAGTCAAAATGAAATATTTAGAATTGTCTGTTACATACGTTTTGATGCTTACTATCAAATAAGAAGGCAATTAAATAAATGCGTAATTTGGGATTTTATAAATATTGTAACATCGATACTACGTCAAATTTCGCACGTGTGTCCCGTAGATTTACATGAATTAAACATAATAATACTTTATTATATTAAATTTTGGTTGTTGTTCAAAATGAGCTATCAATGACTAATATTCAATCAGCACCGTCTATCGGCCAGTAGTTGTAGCGTCCATCTGTTTAAACTTTATAGAACAGAGTCCTTATTCAATGTGCACATTTGATTAGTAGATACTTCAAACGTATAAAACGAATGCTATTTTGTACCAACACACGTTAATATATTGGAATGATCTATAACGTATGCGAAAAATAACAGCGGAAATCGATAAGTAATGTGCAGCTTTTGCGGTGACCACTGGTCGCAAGAGTTGCTTGCTATTTAAAAACATCGATTTTTATTGTTCGATGTTTGTACGACGTTGATAATTGAAATTTGGCATATCGCTAGATATAAACATCGATGTTTTAAATGTTTTGGGCATTCCTAGGTTAGTGCATAGAAAGTTAATATACAATAGGTACAGTACTCTATTAAAAATGATCTTAGAAAAATTGTATTGTTTTTCGAAAGTTAGTAACCTTCAAATACTCTTTGAAAGATCCAGGGATATACTTACTTTAGTTAAGTTGCATTTATCTCATGTTTGTCAATCACCTCCAGGCTCTGAACAGAATGAACTGCCCCTTTACAATCTTCATATTTGAGGAAGCCTGTGTCTGCACCCGACCTTTCAGCAGGATCGTCAATATCCTTGCAAATCTTGAAACGGTTTGTCAACAACTTCTTTTGGCTAAACTCGATCAAGTTCTTCATTGGAGGTAAATGCAAAACTGGATCAGTTACTTCGAACATCTGAAAATCAAAAAAAGAAGTTAAAGTGTTGCAATAAGCTTCCAAATAAAAAAGTTATACAGAAACAATTAAAATTTTATTAAGTGCTGAATTATCCAATATTTTAAACAAACTTAGATAGGACATGATCTTATTTCAAGCTATAAAAGTAATTACAATTGAAGATCCAACCGAAGGTCAATTTTCTGCAAATAAGATAATCAATTTGAAATGTTTTAGAACATGCAAAATAATTTTTATGTGACCTACATGCCTACGTCAAGAATTCCCAAGCAATATTGGAAATATGGTTATAAAGTTAAAAATGGTTGTTTGTCTACCTTGGTTTTGTCTTTTCCTATTATTCTAGCAAAAGGTGAAAAATAGTGATACGACTGAAATTTATATCAAACAACTACGTAACAATAGTCATGTTCGATTGCTGGCCGTGCTCAGTTGTAATCTGTTCAATCTGAGCGCAAATTTGAATTACTTGGTTCCTATTGGTGGAATCAGTTTGGCTCGGACGTCAAACGAGCAATCGAACTGCACTTTAGCCAACTGATCGCTAATCAGATTGAACAGAACTAAGCCCGGCCAGCAATCGAACTCTACTAATGAAACTACATCGACGCACAAACCGTAACTTAAATAAATAAATTACTTATCCAAACCAATAGCGAAGAACAGTGGTCAATTCAATAAAATGCGCTGGATATATGATATAACAAACACACGACGAAGGACGTATATATTTAAGGCATTACAAAATCGATACTAAAGTCATGGATACTAAATGACAATGACCGCACTCGAAGATTATCCACTTTGTATTTGCGAGATTGCATCATAGTATCAAGTCATGGGCGTATCCAGCTCAAATCGGAAGGGGGCAGTTTTTTAAATTTAACTTGGTGTATGGGGGATGGGTACCCATTAGGGAGGTTCAAAAATGCATTGCTAAAATTTTTATTATGATTGAAAGCGACGCTCCCCCAAATCGTTCCCAAATATAAAAAAATGTGGACACGTATTCTTTTTGTAGAAATTGATCTTTAGTTGTGCCTGTCGAAGCCTTAAATTTACATGGGAAGAAGATCTTTTGGTATTTACAAATAATTGTTTCGGGTTTGGGAAAACTTAAGATTACGTAAGGACTTGTAGAGGACTTTCCAAGGAAGAATTTAGTGCACAACGCTTAAATAAAAAAATTCACATTCTTCAGATAATTGATCCTTCTAATCATTTCAATCTCTTTTTTCTTTTAGAAATTACTACTATAAATCCAGTGGAATGTTTATAAACATTTGTCAGTTCATTTACATTTGCAAATTTATACAAATTTTATTTCTTAAATAATTCGGGGTTTTTCAAAAATCAGTTAGAATTCTGTTCGAAATGGCAAATTATGACCTTCGAGTGACTTTATGCATTAAAAAAATCTTCCTATTGTTTAAACTCCAAACTCCACAGCACGCTCGAAGATTATCCACTTTTTATTTGCGAGATTGCATCATAGTATCGAGTCATGGGCGTATCCAGCTCAAATCGGAAAGGGGCTGTTTTTTAAATTTAACTTGGTGTATGGGGAATGGGTACCCATTAGGGAGGTTCAAAAATACATTGCAAAAATTTTTGTTATGATTGAGAGCGACGCTCCCCCAAATCGTTCCCAAATTTAAAAAATCTGATGTGGCCAGGCACATGACTTTATCATACAATATATAAAATTAATAGTTTAGCTGCATGAGAATCTATTCTATTGAGATAAATCGTAGGTATTGTCAAAGCATCAGCATTTGACACTACCTACACTACGTCATTAGAATAATAGTTATTTATGTCACAAATGCCGAAAGTATGGAATAGCGCGACGAGCGGTGATGCGGCGCGTCACCGAAGGCGGAGTGTCGCCGTCGCATGTGAGCGAGTCGCGCTATCTAGTTTTTAGCAGGAGCGACATCAACGTTTATTGTTTTTTTAAGAAACAACTTTTCTTTTAAGAAATACGTATTTAAAAAAAATAAATAAATGATTTCTGTATAGTAAATGCTAGGTTGGTACCACTTTGACGAAACGTCAAGTTTAAAGGTGCGTTCGGATTGGTAGGTAATGGTAGCTAATGGCGGTGGTAGAATACGAAATTATAGTACCTTAAAAAAGGTAATTCACATTCTGACAGATTTATGTTTGTTCATGACACATCCCTACCAACATACTAAAATAAAACTACACTCATCGCTATACTTTATTTATAATTTTCTCAATGTATCGTTTTTAGAATTAGATATAAAGACGGGTTGATATTTCTTATCAACAAACAATCAAATTGGTGATCTTATTTTATTTGAAATTTGTATGTAGTAATTTGTCGCAGTACAGCGGCAACGTTCCATAGTGGTTCTCCAACCTCTGATCATACCGACGGAACTAAAACGGCGTGCCTTGGTTAGTATATCTATATTATTATTACTATTATTATAAAAAAATTTTACGCTATGCAGTCTTTGGGAAAGATTTAATATTTATATCATATACATTGCCGACGTTTCGCCGATCTCTTCGGCTTCTTCAGGGCCTACAATATTTACAATAATAAATTATACTATATAATATAATAATAATAGAACATAATGATGATAGGTTAGCTTCGTACACAATTATTATAGCCGTTTCATCATAGTAACTAATTACATTTATAAGTTTGTTACAAGAACTATTACAATAACGTGTAGTGTGTTATATAGACATGATTCACGTACATTTATTATAACACTTTATAACCTAATACGAGTAAGTCTGCACTCATCATTATGTTCTATTATTATTATATTATATAGTATAATTTATTATTGTAAATATTGTAGGCCCTGAAGAAGCCGAAGAGATCGGCGAAACGTCGGCAATGTATATGATATAAATATTAAATCTTTCCCAAAGACTGCATAGCGTAAAAATTTTTTATAATCGAAGTACAGTCGTTAAATTATTTAAAATATTATTATTATTATTATATATGTTTTGAAGCTTGAATACCGTAAGGTGGCGCCACTACAATTTTAAAACGTGAGTATCGCCATAGTAACCAGCGAAAATTTGTTACCGACAATCAACCGACAATACAAACATTGCACAATTAGCAATTTGCCGAGCAACGTGTCAAATTAGTCTTATTGTTCTCTAATTATTCGCTAATTACTGATAATATATATTGATAATAGTGTTCGTTTAGTGTGTGATATAAAAACTTGAAGATGGGGAAGATGCTTTGCCCATTTGAATGCCGAGCACTTAACGCACTGGATGGAAGCAATCCTTGGGGAAGACATTACCGCAATAAACTTACCCGAATTAAACAAGTTAATCGAAAGACTGATCATTATCAATTTGAGGAGGTACAATAAACCACATGGCTGCTGGGATAGTTATTAACCCACAGGTGTCGATCACGGATAAAAACAAACAAAATGTTGGGCCTCAACCTCTTCCACGATCAACTGCACGTACAGTTTTAAAGAAAAATATGGCAGCCTTCACCTTTTGCAAGGTACTTTCATTAACTCTCTCACCATAGTCCTTTGTTACTAATAACTAAGTGTACTTTTTATCGTTTTACGCAGAGCATGCAGATTTTTAAATATCTACCAGAGTACTTTGTCATACGGATATATAATCAGACGCGATGTTCATCATACTACCCATTGACGGTATCAACATGCCCCAGAAGAAGATATTTTAAAAATTTACTTAATTTACTCATGAGGTACGATTTTTTTCTTTTTTTCAGGTTATTGTTCTTGTTTTTATTATAGACGATATTATAGATTCTGCAATGCAAAAATTAAAATGCAATGCATTGCAGCAGAGAAACGAAATTCATCACTGGACAACTTGACACCAACACCAAATTGACCAGTCTGGAATTGGAAATTGAAAAATGGGATAGTAAGATACGAATCTGGGCATATGAGAAACCAGGAGGATCAGTTATTCTAGCCAATCGGTGGAATAATGGAACGGAATGCGATGGTGGGATCTTTTCCAATTTTAATGATTTTCATGGGAATTTATGCGACTACCAATTTACGTACAACATTTCTATAGATTTGTCTATTTATGTAGACTACTGCTTAAAACATAGTTGTAGACGCTGTAAAGGATAAAGGTGAAATATTTACAGGGATTATACAATAATCAAACATCAAAGTTAAAAAGTTACAGTAATGATGGCTAAAAATCGTTAACTATATTGGTTCTTTTCTTATTGCGATAAATTTGATAATGAAAGCCTGGCAATGTTTATGTGGTTCTCAACAATTATTTTTCTATAGTCCAATTAAAAAAATCAATTACATTTTTGTTTTGCTATCAAAAATATTGCATATATTAATGTTAACAGTAGTTACACCAAATGATATAAATAAAGCGTCTAGGATATTTTTTTTTTAATTTGCCATTTTTTTTTTAAAGAATCCAGTTCTAATAACACTGGCTCAATGATGGTGTACACCCAGGGTTGCCAAATTGTAGTATTCGAAATATATGACTAGCTAAAATACATGTGATGAAGAAAAACAATATGAGATATTTGCTTTAATTTGAGAGAAATCACCTTGAAAGTTGTAAATATTAATGATTGAAATAAAGGCAATTATATAAAATCTCTGTATCAATAATATGAGATAAAAGGTAATTTTAGCGAAGATCAATGGAATTGAGATTCCTTTTCTGGATTTTTTATTACTCAGTTTTAACTTATATTTAAAGTATTATCACTGAAATCAAACCAGTTGGTACTTAAACGTAAAGTTGTACTTCCAAATAATAAAATTGTAAGTTGTATTTTATGCCATTTGTAATTTGTTGCCTAATCTTGAGATTGAATTTCTTGTGTCAAAAGCATATTTTTGTCTTCTAGGTTTTTAAGAAAAGCTATTTTATTTGAAAGTTGGCAAAATTAAAATTTTATATTATACCGTATACACCTCTAGAAAATTATATAATTATGTAATAATTTTATTATACTCCCATCTACGTAGTTTTGCTTTTGAATTTCGTAACTAATAGATATGTATGAGGTCTGGCAACCTATGTGCAGCAGCTAAATAATAATACAGTCACATTTTCGAACATCTAAAATTTCACATAATTTATATTACAAATTACCTTTCTATATCACACTCATTAATTCTAATTAATTAAATTTAACAAAATAAACGGATTTTCCAGTTTCATAACCCTTTGAAACTCAAATTACTTGATCTTTATTTGTTATTACTATATAAATATTATGTTATTGTTTTACATTATTGAAAAGCTCAACATTTAAAATTTAACAATTAGCATCAAAAGTTGTGTGATACTAATTGCCGATAAATGATTTCATGCAAAGTTATATATTTTATATTTTTAATCCTTAATTGTAAAATAATGGCTACTATGTTAATTGATTACATCTTCTGGATAAGAGAAGAAAAAGATATACTATTTATTTAACAAAAGATTATTTAGGTAAATAGGTTTAAAGGAAATTGAACTAAAATTTATTAACTAAAATATATTGTATTAAGAATATATTCTGTGTACTTTCAAATATTATACTTGATTAGTTTTTAAGAACATTTATATTTGATTATGCTATCATTGTATTATTATTATATTTATATATCATAAATATCCATGTAATGTACATATTATACCATTTATACCATATACATTAGGCTATTTCGAAAAAAACGTTTTTTTTAGAAATTCAAAATTTCAAGTTGATAAAGTTGTCCCTATGGACCCACATATAAGACAAAATAATGGTCGAATCAAAAAATAAAATCAGTCTCCCGCACGGGGGCTAAATGTTATAATTTTCTTTAAAAATTCGATTTTTTTCATACCTATTTGTTTTAATGAAAGATTAATTTGATGTTTGAGATTTTTATTTTTTAAAGCCCACATGGACGCACATAATAGAATATTTAATGACAAACTTTTCTCAACATTTAAGCCCATTTTTTAAATTATACGAAAATGATCATTTTTATATTATACTTTTATAACAGTTCTATCAAACCAAAATAACCTGCCGGCTATGTAAATATTGCATTAGTGTAATATATTTTTGCATACGTTAATTTCACACCTTATTGTCAAACTTTTTCTATTTGAAAAAGAAAAATTACTTAATCTTTCAATAAAAAAAATCTAATTATTAAAGATAATTATAAACTTTAGGCCTCCTGATTGAGACCTAAATATTTTTCAATTAGGTCAATTTTTTGAGGTATATGTGGGTCCATAGGGACAACTTTTTATCAACTTGAAATTTTGAAAAAGACGTCTTTTTGTTACACCCTTATATACGTTATATTTGGCCTTGTTTGATAAATTAGTCAATATTTTATATTAACATGCTACAGCTACATTTATTTGTATATTGTCACATATGAAATAAATTTATAACATTCAAATGAGTAGTATTTGTGCGTTTGATAATATATCACTAAGAAAACTGTTCAAATGGGAATAATGGGTTGCATAAGTACACGTTACTTGTTGTCATGCGCCTGTAGTTATGCAACTTATTCTACTGAGCAAAAATTACGAGGAAAGCTTTGTCTGAACACCGTAAGAGGCCGTGCGTCTGTCTTACCAAGTAGTGTCCCTGTATTTATAGAGTACCGCAATTGGTTACGCCACTACTTTGACTCAAAATGGCTGCTAAGTATTGACAGCTGGCCTGATTGGAAAGTCAACATAACCTTACTATAAGCTTTCGCCCATAAAAAATGGATTCAAAATGGCGACTATTGCGGTACTCTCTAAATACAGGGACACTATTACCAAGGTTTTAGCACGCTTGTTTCCTTTCTACGAAGTATTTTCTATGCCTCTGATGAGATCAGCTGTTTTCGAATGTGACAACACAAAAAAATATTTGTCAAAATCCTGGCTACTATGTAATTTGATATCAATGCAGATGCGACCGATCTCGATCAAATAGAATTTGCTCTTGAAGTTAAACTATTAATTTTACCAAAAAATGTCATAGGCATAAATTATTCAAAATTTCCTCTATTTTAATTTATTAATTAACTATTTTGTCGGAATTACAGAAATGGCGGCTCATTTGCAAACTCCTTCAAAAAGGCTTAGAATAAACTACCAGTTCCTTTGGGCCCTTTTCAACCAAAAGCTTTTCAGCTCTAAGTTTGGTAACAAAACTTCTAAATATGAACTTTCGTTCCGATACCTTTAGTAGTTTCTCCGGAATCGTCGCCACAAAAATCGTTTACACACAGACGGGACAGGCGACTATCATTGGCCCCCAAGATCACCTGATCTGTCTCCGATCGATTTTTTCTTGTGGGGTTATCTTAAAAATACCCTTTATATTGATGAAGTCAATAGGGCACATAATTCACAGGTGTTGAGAGCAAAAATTACAGAAGCTGCCAACACTGTACCAACCGAAACGCTCTCTGGCGTGAGGGACAACTTCTACAAACGGCTCGGATACTGTCTTGCGCGCACGGCGGTATCTTTGAGCCCGAGTAAAAATAATGTTTATTTAAAATAATTGTTTATTCGTAGTAGAATATTACTTAATTTATATTTTTTTGAGAATAGCGTTTTTATTTTTGCATATTATTTTCTGGCAATAAAAGATAATTTAGAAAAGTATGTATGCACCATGTACGTGCATTTTTAATGGAAGCACAAAAGCGAGCGCACACAGTCCTGCGCACAACAAGCTACTAGCTACTAGCACACGAAGCGCGCACCGGGGAACCGCTTAGCCGCTGACAAATACGTCGGGTGGGGTCGTTATTCCGTAAATGCTATGCCTAGCATTCGGGGAAACGTGCGGTTTTATATTATCTGTTTTATTTATAAAATCGATGGAGTATTTCATTTCATATTGTGGTCTGATCAACATAGAGCAAGATATCGTAAAAAAACAATTCGGTCATTGATCGTGAGAACTTGTGACACATACACGTTATCGATGGGGACTTTCTGCACATTATTTGTAATTCAAGGGAAAATGGTTATTACGTAAACTCGTCAGTAATATAGAATCAACTAACGAAGCGAATGATAATTAACCCAGGTGAGGATAATTTTTTGGAAAAAACTCCTCCGCCTGGATTGGAACCAGGAACCCTCCAATTGCCGGTTGAACGCTCTCCCAGTTGAGCTACAGAGGCGATGGAAATTTATAGGTTTTATTTGTCACTTCAGGACTTGCAATCCGAGTTTTCGAATTAAACAAACCCGTCGTGACACCTATTGGGGCTAGATGGAAGTTTGGTAACTAGGAATCGCTAATGTTTATTGCTAAACAGCTAATTATCATTCGCTTCTTTAGTTGATTATTTGTAATGCCCAACTAAATTCTATAAACAAATCCAGCTGTTTAAAGCGTTGGCTCCGACCTATTTTCTCCGGCTGATTGTCTCCGAACACCTGGCTCTTGATAGAAGTGAGGAAGGATCAACAAACAAAAATACACTTTTTCTTTATTTCTTAACTTCTTTATTGTATTCTATATAATTATTTCGTTATACACAAAGTCACGAAATACAGGCTGATGTATAACTAGTGGTAACAATTGAAACCCCATACTAGTTATCTTAACTAAATGTCAACAATCAATATGCATCGATAAGAGCGAAATAAAAAGGCTTGGGAGGCCTACCCCTAATCTAGTGATAAAACAATGCGTGCCGACCAAATTTCGGTCATTGTCAAGGACATTTAATGCTGATGTTTACAGTAAATATGAGTGGACTTGTGGGTGACGTCAAAAATGCTTTTGTTTTCCTTGTCTATTGTTTGGAGCCAATGACCGGTGGACAAAAACAGAGATTACAGATTTAAATCATTTAACTGACCGAATTAATCATTATCAGCAAAACATATGACAAATATATTAAAATATATAAAAGTTTTTACTGATTTTTCTAGAAAGTAAATGTTATTTCGAGTAGGCAGTTCCATATAGACTTAAGGGTTTTTCAATTGTTTACGAAGTTAGAGGCGTTAAAAATATCGATTTGTTAATATTTCAAACGGCTGTAAATTTTAATGAATTGAAAAACTTATAAGACATATGAAACCCTTTACTAAATATGAACATTTACTATCTGAAAAAAGTTCTGCGGGAAAAAAGTGGGCCACCGTGTATGGTACTAAACAATAACAGGGATTTAAAACACGGGACGTAGGCCGTAGCAGCTAAACATAATTAAGATTAGAGTATTTAAGATTAAGAATGAGCCATTTTTAATGCACAAATAAAGATATTTTTCTATAAAACATATGTGTTGGGGACATTAGTTTCATTATTTGTTGTTTTGTATAAAAATATGTTATTAGAGGGCTTGTATTGGAAAAGTACGGTCGTTGCCAAGATATAGATATTATTCAGTTTTTGAGATATAACTTTTTGACTCAATCACCGTTTCTGTAATACGTATCCCTGGTCAAGAATAAATATATTTGAGAACCTGCGGATGTGCATTATTGCTGGTAGTAATTCTGGGCATTCCAACGACATTTGGCGACCGTGACAGGACTCTCTTCTACGTTTTGGTGGCGCTGCGTGGTGACTGTAGCTGACGAAAACCCCGCAGGCATACGTGAAGAGGTAGGAGAAATTTGATCTATTTTGTATATTTATTATCGAAAGATGGAAACGTATAAGAAGCGAAGATCAGTGGTGCGATCCGGTTTTACGCGTGCTGCTCGACAGATGACGGATATTTTACAGCAAAAGGATCCAGATTATGTAACTGCCGAGGCGACGTTTGACCTTCTGACAGAAAAGGCGGACGCACTGAAAGTTTTGGACACCGACATTATGCAATCTATGGTGGATGGTATATTGGCTTCTACCATACTATACTTTTGAGTTTTACCCCGTCTTCAGTGCTTACCACAAAAGTTCATAAAGGATTATGCTCAATATTCCAAATAAGTTTTAAGGTTAACATACCGTCTTACAATCTTTCTTGTATTTATTCGCGAAAACATAAAATTGCTATCCGCACTCCAAATATTGTTTTTCAATATTGTTTCACCTAGCTCCTCATGGCAATTCTCCATGCATTAGCGTGTTGAATTGACTTTTCGCAAACGCTGACGTTCTGAATACTGTCAAAAGTTTCTAAATATCCTGGCTACCTAGTACTAATGCAGACACGATTTCGATCAAAATTTGCTCCTGCAGCTAAACTTTAACTTTACCAAAAAATGTTATAGACATAAATTATACAAAATTTCCTCTACTTTAATTTGTTATTTATCTATTTTGATGAAATTACAGAAATGACGGCTCATTTTCATCGTTGAAAAATGCTAAGAATAAATAGCCAGTTCCTTTGGACCCTTTTGAACCAAAAGCTTTTCAGCTCTAAGTTTGGTCATAAAACTTCTAAATATGAACTTTCGTCCCGATACATTTAGTAGTTTCTCCGGAATCGTCGCCACAAAAATCGTTTACACACACACACACACACACACACACACACACACACACACACACACAGACACACTCACACACACACACAGACATTTTTTTGTACCTTGGTCAAAAATGTTCAGGGGACCCATAAAGACCTATTTCCGCTAAAATCTCAATTTTTTTTTTCGGCACGATTACAATACTTCATCATACTGCGTATGATGAAGTAAAAAATGTGAAATTGATCTTTAGTTGTGCCTATCGAAGCCTTAAATTTACATGGGAAGATCTTTTCAAATAATTGTTTTGGGTTTGGGAAAACTTAAGATTACGTAAGGACTTATAGAGGCCTTTCCAAGGAAGAATTTAGTGCACAACGCTTAAATAAAAAAAATTACATTCTTCAGATAATTGATCCTTCTAATCATTTCAATCTCTTTTTTCTTATAGAAATTACTACTATAAGTCCAGTGGAATGGTTATAAACATTTGTCAGTTAATTTACATTTACAAATTTTTAGAAATTCTATTTTTTAAATAATTCGTTTTTTTTTCAATCAATTAGAATTCTGTTCGAAATGGCAAATAAAGACCTTCGAGTAACTATATTCATTAAAAAAAATCTTCCTATTGTTTAAACAATCAATTATCATTCATTTTCACCGTTTTTCTAATTATGGTAGAAAAGGCAGCTCTTTTTGTGACATTAACTTATAAATATCATGTTTGAGATATATAACAATACTATTATCTATATTATCTAATTTCCATTGTTTAACCACATCGAAAACTCACTTTTGTAGATCCGTCTGGTCAGGTGACAGTTCACTTGAGAATATCATTTATATTTTAGGATGATTTCCATTCTTTAAATAATAAAATATTATTCTTTTTCAATATCATTTAATCGAAAACAATGAAATTATTTAAATCCTTTTTTTCGGTAATTTGGTTTGTTAAATTTTTTTTAAATATTAAATTTCCTAAAGTTACCAAAATTTATTAATCTCATTTCTTTCTCCAGTTCTTATTCTGATTGGAAAGTGTTCCCTGTACCCTGTATGAAATATTGAAAACGAATATTATTTGTTTATTTAAACAATGGAAATCTTCCCAAAATAGAAATGAAGTCACTTGAGAATAAAAGTTGGCCAGACCGATCTAAATAAAGAAAATAATTTTAGGCGAAATAAAAAAAAATATTACAGAAATGGCATTTGTTTAAACGAATGTGGATTTATTAGATAATATAGGCTAGACGTCTCCAACATGATAATTATAAGTTAATTTAAAAAAAAAACTAAAGTTTCTCCCATAATTAGAATGAAAGTTGAAAATGACTTATAATTAAGTAAGTACGTAGGCTTTCACGGCCAGAATTATTTTGAAAATAAACTGCTTCCCGGTTATGCCGTGTCAAGATTTGTAAATGCTGACGTTTCGCGAACCGAGTTGCGCGCTTCTTCAGAGCTAACTGAATACTGTATTCAGTTAGCTCTGAAGAAACGAGCAACATTTGCGAAACGTCAGCATTTAAAAATCTTGACACACGGCATAACCAGGAAGTATTTTATTTTCAAAATGAATTATAATTGATTTATTAACCAACAGGAAGAAATTATTTAATCGATAATGTCACTCTAAGCCCTAAGGTAATAAAATTGCCATTTCGAACTCGGAAAACAGAATTCAGATGGATTTTAGGAAAAAACAAATTATTTAAACAAATAGAATTTGTTTAAAGAAATGGGCACTGTGGGGGTGGGTTGGGGGCATCAAATCCTATGTATATTTGGTGAAATTCTTCCTTGGAAAGTCATCTACAAGTCCTATAACTTTAACATAAGTTTTTCCAATCCCCGAAGAATTGTTCGAAATATACCAAGAAATGTCTTTTTTTCCATGTAAATTAGAGGCCTAGAATTTCGAAAAAAAAACACGTGTCAATATTTTTTTTTATTATTATTTGGAAACGGTTTGACGGGGATTGTTGCGCTTTCTATGTAAAAGTAACCATAGTGTCCACAAGGGAAAAAGTGCTATACAATACTTAAACATACAAAAAACGTACCAAAACGGGCAAGGGGTGGGGGGGGGGGGGGCAGCCGCCCCCCTTGATACGCCCATGTATCGAGTTATAATTGGTCGTTTTGAAATCCCCGCGGTTTACGTGAAGAGTGTGACAGTTCAAACAGACCAATCATATTAGCATTGTGCTGACATCGCGGAAGCGGTCTAGCGACACGCAACACCCTATATATTTTCATGGAAACGAACAGCCGCGATACGCGACAGCGTATATGAAACATATAAACTGTCAAATATCGCAAGTAGCTTATCGCATCGGTCTGCCTTATATCTAGTGTTGTTTATCTCAAACACTCAGCACACGCAGAAACACAAACTAGTCTTCAATAACATTAACGCAATCCTAGTTTCATTTGAACTGAGTGAAGCGGTCAAAAAAGGAAAGCCAATACAATGGATTAAACGTGTAGTTAACTACGGAAAAAAATTAAATTTGAAACAGTGCAGTTACACTTTTGGGATAAATAGTTACAAAAATACACATTATTGGGGCTGTCACTACTATAACTGACAAGGTAGTTGCTAAGAAAATCTACAATATTATTTAGCAGGGTACATTTATGTTTATCTCTCTCTTTTTTATATGTGGTACATTTCAGTGTATTCCATCAGCACTGATTTATGAAAAGCTTTGAGGAGTTTCATGTTGAATTTCTCTATCTAATATTCTAACATAACAATCCACAACACAAATATGCAATATGTACTCGAAATATTGAAAACCCAATTGTTTGGTTTTACACAAGAACATTGTCGAAGAAAACACAAAACTAAAAACTGTAAAAGACTATTAGGATATGTTAAGATTATTATAGGGAACGTCATTTTGTGAAGGTAAATTGCAAACGTTTTCGATAGGTTCTGTTGGTTCTGTTCATCATTGGGCGATATGTAAAACTTTGATTTGTTCGTTTTAGACGTTTGGATATAAAAGAATGGGACAAAATGTTGGAAAATGGAACATTTTGTTATTATATTCTGCGTATTTGTGATTTCGATAATTCAACATTCTCGCATTTTGATGTTTATTAATAATCTAGCTAAATAATTAGCTAAATCCAGCTAATTAATAATAATACTTATATTTACTGAGTTCCACAAATAAGGAATCATTCTACCCAATTTAAGTATTTAAATATATAAATTAATTTTTGACACTCATTTGTTTATTTTTCATTTTTAGAAATGAAACCAGCAGTATATTTTATAGATAAAACTTAATATAACAATATAACAAAACCTTATCTCGATTAATTGAGCTGGCACAACCGACTTTCTTTATCATGCTTCAAAACGTGATACCAATAAAACCACTTCCGGTTCCGACCGAACGTTGCTAGTATCACCATTGTTTATCGCCTCGAATAGTTTCTCAGCGAACCCGTACTTTCAATAATATTCGAATACACTATAAATGTTGTAAATATACGTTTACATTTATTCGAACAACAAAATATGTATCATTTCATTTAAATATATAAAAATAACAAATATTTATGCAACACTAAAATCTAAAGTCTCTCTGATAAAATCACAACTAAAATTATTTCTAAGGCCGTCTGCACATGGGGCAACCCAAAAGAAACTGTAGTAGCGTGGATACCAGGAGATTGCGCGACTAGGGTACGTGCATGTATATTTCAATGACTCAACACACACGGCGCAACGCGAGTACCGGCGACTGGGAGACAGACGCGATCCGACTATCAGAGACCCGACATGTTGGGTCGCGCGTTGCCCAGTCTCTTCGTGACGCGCTATATTGACAGCGTATTTATTTATTTATATACGAATCACATATAATAAGTTCATTGGATACGTATCTATAACTATATAACCCCCATCATTATACGCGCCAATGATTATAATGACACTAGCCCTGTATAATAATGACAGTTCGTTCAAATAATGACCTCATTATTTGTACGAACTGTCATCCTTATACAGCGCTAGTATCAAAGTCTGTCAAAACCTACGTGGATGACAGTTATGTTACAGTGCGCCTCGACATCAATGACAATCACATTTAAAATATTTTGCTAAAAATGGAATTTATGAGTCGTAGATAAAACGTCGTATTTCACTCGCACATAACCGATATAAATCGCTCGCATGATTACACGCTCGCCTACGGCTCGCGTGTAAACTTCATGCTCGCGATTTATATCCTTAATTATGTGCTCGTCGAATAATATACTATTATTATGTATTTATAATTTATTTATTTTATATTTATTATTTAATTATGATTTATTTTCATTTATTTATTACTTATTTATTATTTATTTATTAATTATTTATTAACTATTGCTTAATTATTTATTAATGTTTTATTAATTATTTATTAATTATTTATTAATTATTTATTAATTATTTATTAATTATTTATTAATTCTTTATTAATTATTTATTAATTATTTATTAATTATTTATTAATTATTTATTAATTATTTATTAATTATTTATTAATTATTTATTTATTATTTACTTCTTATGATCACACCCAAGAATGTACCGATTTGAGGCCAGAGACGAGTAACCTTATATAAATCGCGACTGTGTGACTATTTACCGTGTGCGGACAAGTTGCAACTTGAGTAGCCCAGTTGCCCAGTCTCCTGGTATCCACGCTACTACAGTTTCTTTTCGGTTGCCCCATGTGCAGACGGCCTAAAAATCTGATGTCGCTAGGCACATGACTTTATCATACTATACAGCAGTGTGAATCGCTGATGATCTGATAATACTGCCAATAGAATCAAAATATCTGTCAAATCCTGGCAAACAAAAAAAGGCATCATAACAGATATTTGTTTTCTTTTTCTATTTTCTCCACCCGCATAACGAGGTGGATATTGTGTCTTTATACACTTGAAACATCTTTTTCTTGCAGAAAGATGTATAAAAGTAGATATATTTTAGTTCACAAAGCATAATCAATTTTATAATTGAAAATTAAGTGTGTTGATGAATTTCTTTGTTAGATTTCTACTCAAATTATATTTCTTGTGCTAAATTATCAAAAAAAGTTTCATTATCAACAAATAATTCGATTATGTCTGATTTCAAATAACGTAGGTAATATAACGGGGAAAAATATTAAAAAGCGATTCAGTTAATACAAATTCCGAAATATAAACCTTGTGATAACAGTATGTTAATAAAATTAAGAAATAATCGACAACTATACCTAGTACTATTGCCGATAATAATTGAGTACCTATACGGGTTTCATCCCTTCACTTCTGCTTATCCCTAAAACTACCGAAAAGAAAATGAAAGTGAAAAATTTCCAAAAATATATGTAATTATTATTATTAAAATTTGCCTATTACCTCAAACTCGGTTCAATAATATTTAAAATGAGATTTAACGCTAAAAATAAATAATATACATATACTGTATTGCAAATATTATATAAACAATGTTTCTGCTATGGAGAGGCGCCGAAGTACTGAGCATTTTATTTCTCTATACATATTTGGTTAATGTAGTTTCAGTTTCTTTTCTAGTTTTCCGGCATTATTATTATTAATATATTTTTTAAATTTATTTACCTACCCATTAGAACTGATTTAGTATGCATTTTTAGTTATACAGGGTTAGCCAGAATTACCCGAACACCTAAATAATTCTCCCGCCGTAAGAAATTTCAAAAAGTTGTTCAAACAAAATTATTTTCGCTTTACACAAGATATCGTTTAAATATGTTTTCAATATACGGTCTGACCATTTTATTATAGAAAGTTGGTAACCTATCTTTTTAACACTTTCATTATTACATTTTTTACTTTATCATACGCAGTATGATAAAGTATTGTAATCATGCCGAAAAAAAAAATTGAGATTTTAGCGGAAATAGGTCTTTTTGGATCCCCTGAACATTTTTTACCAAGGTACAAAAAATGTCTGTGTGTGTGTGTGTCTGTGCGTGTGTGTGTGTGTAAACGATTTTTGTGACGACGATTCCGGAGAAACTACTAAAGGTATCGGGACAAAAGTTCATATTTAGAAGTTTCATGACCTAACTTAGAGCTGAAAAGCTTTTGGTTCAAAAGAGTCGAAAGGAACTGGTAGTTTATTCTAAGCCTTTTTCAAGGATTTTGCAAATGAGCCGCCATTTCTGTAATTTCGTCGAAATAGTTAAATAATAAATTAAAGTAGAGGAAATTTTGAATAATTTATGCCTATGAATTTTTTTTGTAAAATTGATAGTTTAGCTGCATGAGCAAATTCTATTTGATTGAGATCGGTCGCATCTGCATTGATATGAAACTACATAGTAGCCAGAATTTAGACAAATATTTTTTTTTTGCTGTCACCACAGAAATGTCTATGGCTGTCACACTCGAAAACAGCTGATTTCATCAGAGGTTGGAGAACCGCTATGGAACGTTGCCGCTCTAGTGCAGCAAAGTACAAAATACAAAATTCAAATAAAATAAGATCACCAATTTGATTGTTTGTTGATAAGAAATATCAACCCGTTGTTATATCTAATTGTAAAAACGATAAATTGAGAAAATAAAGTATAGCGATGAGTGTAGTTATATTTTAGTATGTTGGTACGGATGTGACATCTACAGTGACATGAACGAATATAAATCTGTCAGAATTTGAAATAGCTTTTTAAACTTGACGTTTCGTAGAAGTGGTATCAACCTAACATTTCCTATACAGAAATATAACCATTTTTGATTTTTTTAAACAAGTATTTCTCAAAAGTAACACAAAAAACGTTGATGTCACTCCTGCCGAAAGCGGCGCATCACTGCTCGTTGCGCTATTCCGTACTTTCGGCACTTGTGAGATACATAACTATTATTCTGATGACAGTAGGTAGTGTCAAATGCTGATGCTTTGACAATACCTACTATTGATACTATTGACTATCAAAATATCTGTCAAATCCCGGCTAACTAGTTTATATTTAATGCAGACACAATTTATCTCAATCAAATAGATTCTCATGCAACTAAACTATTAATTTTATATTTTGTATGATAAAGTCATATGCCTGGCCACATCAGATTTTTATTTATAAGATTAATTCTAACAACTTTCATAGGAATCATTTTTTTATAAAATCCATTATTTTTTTATTATAAGCAAAAAATTATAGACAAAATTACCAAAACACCTACATAATTCACCAACAGCTAAAGAAATCAGAACATTTTTCAAATAAACCTCTCGTTCAAATATATTTTTAATATACAGGTGTTTATTTTATTATGGAAATTTTCAAACCTTTCCTTTTTCTAACAGAACATCCTGCATATTTTACAGTTTTTAACGGTAAGATTAATTCTAAGAATTTTATGTAGGAATTAAGTTTAATGTATTTTTAGTTATAATCAATTAATCAAACTTCATGAACCTTAACCAATAGGGTAAAAAATAAAAAATCAAAGAGAAAATAACACAATTAAATATAACTAAATTAAATATACAACCTGCCGTATTAAAAATAAATAAATGGTATGTTGGAAAGTACTCTTAATTTGAAGGTCAGGACTTTTGATTAATTGTTCATAACTCAAAAATAATTTTCAACAAAAAAATATTTCTACAAAAAGTTAATAGAATTATTCGTAGAATTAAGAAAAATTTAAAAACAAAGAGAAAGTAACACAATAATTAAATAGAATTAAATTAATGTTCATGTGTATGTATGTGAAAAAATATTCTTAATTTGAAGGCCAGGAGTTTTGATTAATTGCTGATAACGCAAAAATAATGCATTTAAAAAAATATTTCTACAAAGTTAATGGACTTAATATTAAAAATATTTTTGAACGAGAGGTTGATTAAACCCAAAAACTTATTTGAAAATTTTTTTGCAGCTGGAGAATTATTTAGTTGTTCCGGTTATTTTGACTATTTTTGGTTATCAGCTTATAATTAAAAAAAACAATGAATCTTTTAAAAAAATGACTTATAAAAACTTCTTAGAATTAGTCTTAGATTTAAATAATGTAATTAATACATAGAGCGTTCTATTTAAAAAAGGAAATATTACCAAAATTCTATAATAAAATGAGCACCGGTATGTATATTGAAAATAAATTTGAACGATCGCTGTTTAAAGCAAAAAAAAAAAATTGAACAATTTTTTAAATTTTTTTGTGGTTCGAGAATCATTTAGGTGTTCCGGTAATTTTGACTAACCCTGAATAGGATTCTACTATAATGCGAAAACTTTGTAACTAGTGATGGGCGCATTCGGAATTTTTAAAAATCGCTTTTTCATAATCGATTTTAATAATCGATTTTTCATAATCGATTTTAAAAATCGATTTTTCATAATCGGTTTTAATAATCGATTATTCTTAATCGATTTTTCATAATCGATTTTACATAATCGATTTTCCAAAATCGATTATTCGAATCGAAAAAAAACTTGATTATCTTGAAAAGCACACCGCCTAACGGCTCCACAAGGATGAGTAAAAGAGATGACTTTAATTATTTAAAACAAATTAAATGACGTACATTTCATTACACATTTTAATTCTTTTAAAATTGTAGTATATGAGGTCGTAGGCCAGCAGTAGGGTATGCTTATTTTAGGTATTATTGTTTTATTTGTCTTAAAACGAATTATTCTACTACAAAACTATTATAAATTTATTTGAAAACAGAACAAAAATCGATTATTGATTTTCTTATTGGACCACCGTGGTATATTAATTTTGTTTTTTTTTTGTTATTAGGCATTTCTTTTTCAATTTAAGAATATCAATATACTATTGTGTAAACATCTACAGTTTTTGAAATAATTTTGCATCGATTGTTTGAAAACTGCTCAGCTTTATTTTTTTACATTTTTTCGAATAGTGCTCGTAGTTTTTATGTGAACAATTTTTACGTCTCCCAAATATAACCATATACAGGATATTCCAATAGGAAAAATAATATTTTGGAACGGAAATCGTATAAATGTACAAGGTCAAGGAGTTAAGAACTAATTAAGCAACTTACCGAATTTTCCTCTGGTGGTTTCCTCTCAACTTTCACTAGTATTAGCTTCAATGATATTTGTATTTGCATATATGACCATATATGTTGGTACTGGCACGTTTAACTACCCTATGTTGTGAACGCATCTCGTTAGATGTGGTGTCGTGGCACTTGTTGAATGTGGACCGTGGTAGCCAAGGCCCAAGAGCGTTATTGTGGCTACTGGCGTTCGCCAAATGGTTGCACTCGCGTACGCCGGCGCAGCTAGAAGGTCAATAGTAGTGATGGCCATAATCGAGTAATTTGAAAATCCTATTATAATCCAATTCATTATTAAGGGGGGATTTTTTAGTCTAGGACGGCATATTTTTGTCTATTTTAGGAGTTTTGATACAAAGGTTTCTCTGAAAAAATGAACACTATTTTGGTCAACTTTCATGGTCAAAAAAATTTTTTAATTTGTTTTTACTACCAATTATAAAGGTGTGCAGAAACTGATCAAGGTTCATTTTAAATCAATTGGTTCAACAGTTTGAGAAATATCGTTTTGAGAAACTGCGTTTAAAGCTTTGTATATCGATACGTTGGAAATTTTGTTACATTATTTTCGTAAAGTTATTCTTACTTTTAATCAACTATCCCAGGGCCATACAGAGCACTTCCCTTACGTCTTTGAAGTGGCGATATCTCTTGGCGAGATATCAAGACCCGGTAAACAAGTAATATTTCGACAACTTTCTGTAATATTGTAAGAAGGTAACTTGTGTAAATGTAATTATGTTATGTTATTTTAATGTTTGTCTAACATTATCAACACAATATTTCAATGACAACATTTTAGCTATAAAAATGCAACATATTTCTACAATCTTGAGACACCATTTTATTGACAACATTTTATCTACATAAATACAGCATATGTTTACAATATGGACATAATATTTTATTGATACATTTTCTACAATAAATATGTCATAACTATACAAACTCGAGACATTTCATTGACAACATTTGATCTACATAAATGCATTATATGTTTACAATAGGGACATAATATTACATTGAAACATTTTCTCTACATAAATGCATCATGTGTGTACAATTTCATGGCAACATTTTATTGACAATATTTATCTACATAAGTACATCAGATGGGTAGTTCGCCTAGCGTCTGTTAGATGGCACTGGTAAACGCTAATCTCAATGGACCTCATCAATTCAGTATAAATACTGAACCCTCCGATGTATAAAGACATTTACGTATTGTATACGATTCGTCGTTCGTCCTGACCACCGATTGATATTAATATACTAGTGTTTGTTGTCAGCTTAATGTCTAAGTCTGATACCGACATACGCGTTATCCGGGAGCGTCCGGGAGTATGCCTAAAATATAAAAATGTTGCATTCTGTGTTGTTTAAATACTGCACAAAATTATGTTACATTTCAATATATCTGGTCAAAATATTAGAAATAATATTTATGGCTTGTAATTGAAATGATGTTTAATATCACAAAAGATGATACCTACCGACTTATCACTGTGATGTGGAAATAATGTTTTTATAATATTTCAACAACGATATAAATACAAGTTTTTCTACTTTGCGTTCGTTATGAACTCATAACGAAACCGGTTTCGGTGTCGTTATGAAAACACTAGGTCACAAACATTTGGTAACTTTTAGTTTTCCACGACTGATGATATTGACGTTAAGTGTCAAATAAGGCTGACATCTGGCTGACATCTCAATCGCTATTGGCTCGCGTCAATCGTATTTGTGAATTTTAGTACAACTACCAACTGTTGAATATGAAACTACTCTAGATTGTAAGATGACAACCGCAATTTTCGAAATGTATGTGAATTTAAAGTCGCAAAGTAGAAAAAATAGTATATAACACTCGTTTTATAAGACGTATTGGCGCACTCGTTCCATTTGGGCACTCCTCGCTACGCTCGTCGTGCCCAAAACTACTCGTGCGCCAATTTTTGTCTTATAAAACTTGTATTATAATATACTATTACAACATTATTTGTAATATTTAAACAACGTAATAACGTTGTTTAAATGTTACAAATAATTCATATAGATGAATAAATTCAAATTTCCCTTGAATTTATTCATCTATATGAGCTGTTTAGCAATAAACATTTAGCGATTCCTAGTTACAAATAATGTACGTAATATGTAACTTTGATGTTTCAGTAAAATTGATTGTTATGTATCGGCGGTAGGACATAAGAGGTTGCCTAGATATAACAGTATTAAATAATACATAAAATGAATAGTACCAAATCACTCTTCTTCTAGAGAGTTTTGAATTTTCGTTTGCCAGTGACTCGTTTACGTGACCTAATTCAAACAAATTTTGGGGACCTCATGAGCCGTTTCGGAGATATAAGTATGTAAAACATATTTTAGGAGGCCAGATTTATACCAGCCCACTACCTCCTTGACCTAAAAATCGAAATTCTGTTTCTACAGATCGTATGAGATTTGTTTACGAGTGTTTGTGAGTTTAGAATTTTCGTTTGCGAATGATCAGTCTTTTAGATAAAATTCGAAAATTACCGGTGGGTATAAAGTTGCCCCCCATTTATTGCATTTTAATTCACCACATTACGACGCTTTCAATGTTCTTCAAATATTATCCGTTCTCAGGATAAAATAGAAATATGTAGCTGTGAGAAGAGTTTTCTGCTGTCACGCTATACACACCATGTTACGAGCTATACCATACGCGTATCGAATTTGATTTGTGTTAAAATTTTATTTTTAGTAAGTAGTTATTATTGGATACATAACAGATAAGTGACTATCCGCTTATAATAGCGGTAACATACAGGATTTCCCAAATTTTTCCGAAAATGTCGTTTTGAGTAAAGTGTTTTTTATGGACCTATTTGTCTTCAATAGGGTATTTGACTATTATTGTAAAACCATCCTAGTGTGTTTATTCTTTCACTCTATTTTGTAAATGCATTATGTTTCGTTATTATTTCCTCAATATTCCATAAAAATCAGCGTTAAAAATTGAATCACAATAATTCCCTCCGAAACAATACTTTCTGTTGTACGTAGATCACGTGATTCTTGTGACGTCACACGATACTAGATGTCCAATCGGCCCATATGGTATGTAGGTAAGTATAGGCATTGTCGCCGTTTGGTAATTGTGTTGTATGATGTGTTGTTTTCCCAATTCCTACATAAATCCCCATAATAAATTGTGTATAAATTCACAATGCAGAAATACGTCAATAAAAACTTCGGATAAACTATTTGTAGCTGTTCCGCAAGCGACAAGATTTGAAACTGCAAAGAAAGTGGTTGAGACTGGCTCGTAGAAAACCAAATGAAATAAATAGCGGCAAATACAAGTGTTTTTGTTGTGAAGATTACTTCAACATAAGTAAAACTGACTAGAATAAGTTATTTATCGCATTTTCGATCCAGGTATAATCTGACAGTTTAGGATTAGGACTAACCTAACTAACCTATACAAAGTTATGCTTACATGGCGCTTTTTACACGTTGCTTAGTTGTGGAGCGTAAAAATAGGGATTATGTTTAAAGAAGAATCTTACTATCAAAGCGTTAGCCTTCGGGAGACTAACCGCTTTAACAAAGTTGTTTTCTATGGTTTGCAAATTAACGTAGTTTATTACAGACCGTTTTCAATCACGTGATAGGACGTGAATAAAATTCAATTTAAATTTTGGTTTTTAATAGAACTAAAGCATATTCCTTTTTAAAGTAATAACAAATAGTTTCCTTAAACTGTAATTTATTAGGATGACTGAATACAGTCAAATATGTACCCCCTATTTAGTTTTCAGTTCTTTAAAAAGTTACAGTCCTTTGAAATATGTAATAACAAAACAAAAAAAACTAATATTCCATATGAATCTTCTTACTCAGTACGACATTTACTATCTGAAGAAAGTTTTGCGGGAAAAAAACGTGAGACATGTATAAGTGAACAAACGTTCAGATGAGATAAAAACCATGTATGTACTATGCGCGCCAGAAATTAGTTGTACATCTTATACGTACAACACTTCGCATGTTAATTGTTCTTTTATAACCTATACGCTGTCAGTCTGACATTAAACATAAGTATGAAACATGCACCAACTGTCGAAGTGACAAGCCAGAATTACATGATGTAAAAATTAGCAGTACGACTTTTTTAGCTTGCACAGTACATGTATAAAGCTTTAATTACATTATACTGTTTTCGGCCAAGTTTCTGTCCAATAAGTTTAAAAACTAGACGCACATCTTTTGTACTTGAATATCTAGGAGAGGTCCTAGTTGAAAAACTAGTTTCTAGTATGAAAACTGATGTTTTTTTCTGAATTACGTTATCCACGTTCATCCAAGCGCGTCCAGTTTTGAAACTTGGACAAAGGTTTAGACGCAAGTAGTAGAGTGTAATTCAAGTTTCCCATTTAAGGTTAATTTGCTGCCATTTTAAAGTTGGTAGGGTATTTGCATCCGTTTCGCCGGTTACACATTCGCAAGCATGACAAATCATAGGTATAAAATTGCATTAAAAATTATCTATATCTCGATAACCGTCATTCTTTGTATAATGGTATTTAAGGTCAAGATGTTCTAAATGGCCTTTTCTACCACCCTTTGAAAAAAGCATCGCACTATCAAAGTGTATGTATAATTCGAATAAGCCCATCACTAGTAGATGCAGCAGAAAGCGCTTGAACTATAAACTACGCCCACTGTTTCCGCGCTTTGCTTGGTATTTCGATTATGGTGCACATAGCGACAAATAACTGCCACGTAGTAGTTATAGTATACAGTGAGATCAAAAATGATTGACCTGTCCGCCCTTATGAAATAGGATTATACAGTGTGCCCAGGAAAGCCCGCATCTTATGGAAAAAAAATTATTATCCATTTCTCAGAAACAGGGCCGCGTTTACCAGTAGGCAAAATAGGCACATACCTAGGGCCAAGTGAAATACGGGCCCCCTCTACCAAAATAAAATAGAGGCTAGGGCCCACAAATTATATAATAAATAATTCTACTTTGAATTCTCAAATTAAATCGTTAGAAAAAGAAAAAAAAATGTTTTAGACAAATGTTGTTTGGCTTACTGTTTCTATAACGTAAAATTATTTTTATTTATACAGGGTGTTGCGTTTAGGCGTGACGTAAAGTATGTACAGTTTTTTAATTGGAACGCCCTGTATATTTTATTACTGTATGAATACTAATAAATTTGGCTATCCAACGGTATAGGTTGCTAACTCTCAGCATTAATAATACCTGAGATATTCAATTATTTCTCCAAAATATGCCCGTTGCACGATCTTCTTTTAAACTATGTAAAAATTACATTTTTGCAGATTTTGCTTTTAAACTATGTCAGACAATAGTCACAGCAAGTAGATAGATAATAGTATCCAAAGATATTAGATTGAGTATACAGGATGTTCATCAAACTTGGTAAATTTTGATGTTTTTCAAATCGATTTTCCTTGAGCTTTGCAAATGGAACACCCGTATTTTATGTGCTAGTTGAATTGCCCATCAAGTTCCCTTTAATTTATGTCAAATATGTCATATGTCAAATTTTAGTAGTTTTCGTGATGTTAAGAATTTGAAGACAAATGTGGCATATTATCTAAATATGCCATTATTTTCTTGTTCCTTCGTTTTTGTATGTCTCTTAGTTGTAAATCAGTAATAGTATATTCACATATAACTTACGAAAAAAAAACTTTAATACTATTAGCGTTTAATAAAAAATAAATCCTTTTTACTTAGTAAGCTATTTGAAGCAAATTCAGAAACAAACTATAAACACTTAATAAACATTGCACAACAAGTAACTATTATTTTTATTAATATTTGGAAGTACCTCTTATTTACTCAAAGGTTGCCAAAAACATTGGTTATACGAAGTTTCATGCTGTAGAAATAAAAATAATTTCACGTTATAGAGACTGGAGTGTCAAACAACTTTTGTGTTAAAAATTTTTTCGTTCTCGAACGATTTGGTAACTATCGACCGCCGGGATACTAATAACTCACCCTATATATAGCAAAAATAATACTTTATACCAATAGTAATAACATTATTAATAACAAATTGGCGTTCAGAAATAGGTCCGGACGTCGGCGGCCCGTTATGTATGATTTCGATAGTTTTCGATAGTTTTTGTGCATTATTTTATCATTTTTTTTTTGTAGACGAGGCTCCATGACGTCACATTATTGAGAAAAATTAGCTAAATGTTTAAAAAATTTGTTTAGCATAATCTTAAAAACTAATTGGACATGATAGAATTCTTTAAGTCGTGTCAGCTGTACACTTGAAGCTTGAAACTTATAGCTTTAGAATTAGAAATCATATAACTACGTGAATTTTGTAATAAGACACGTAGCAATTTTGACCGCATGTTTAAAACTAATGACGTAACATTGCTCTTAGTCACTGTTTACAGTCTTCTCTTCATTCCAAGATTCGAGACTAAATTAGCCAAAAAAACGAGTTTGGTTGATATTGGTTGATACCTACTTTGAAAATAAAAATGTGACGGCATAGAGGTTGTTGGTTAAAATCAAAAAATATCGAAATATGTTTTTCGTAGTGTTACACAAAAATTGTTAAATATAGAAAAGCTCTTTATATTCTAATACAAACAAACATCATGGTTTTTATGTTTTGTGGAATTCGTATGATGTGAATGAAGTGGATGCTCAAAACCTGCGTAAATAAGACAAAATAAAACGTAAAACCCATTTTTTAGGAACTGGTCGCTTTTCAATCATTTGTAGACAAAAGTACATTAAAGAAAACTTATGTAACGAATTAACGTTTCTTTTTTTGTTGATATCTGGAAATTCTTTTTATAAGCAAAAAATGCATTTGCCCGAATTTAACTGTTTTTTTTTATCTAGAATATTTCTAAGAAGGCACTAATGCCGATGCCAAGGAGAATACAAAATAAGGAAAACTGTAAACCCACAAAAACTGCAAAACTGTAAACTGCAGAACCCACAACACTTTTAAGTGAGTTTTAAGCGTGTTTTGACATTTACCGTAAACCCCGAGACCAAAAGTGTCCGGCAAAATGACAGTGGTGGCAACCCTACTATCGGTAAATTAAAATGAAATATTACCTACTTTGTTGCTTTTAGATGTGTAGAGCTTTCCAAACATTCTAGTCGACCTATACTCGATTACAAAGCCACTGTTTATAGTTTTAGTAAAGTATTTTTAGTACATAATTACCACATAATTATAGAAATAACAAAACATATTGTATTGCAGTTTCCCAAATTTTAAAAACTTTTGACAATGATTTAAATGTTGATGATCAAAAATATAAATTGAACAGCTTTATTTATTAAAAACGGCAGACAATAGGAATTGTTTTAGAGAATATACATTTTCTAAAGATAGCAAAAATACAAAACTCTCGTAATGTCGCATTGTCGTTCATTTTCTATTTTAAACCAGGTAAACATTATTTGCGCGATACTCTTTCGGAACAAAAACTCAACGCACTTGCAATGCTATATACTGTAAAGGATTTCTAAAAACCATAAACTATGATGATATCATCAAAACATTTATTCACGCCAAAATCACAAAAGGAACATTTTAGGTTTGTAAAAAAACATATTTTCATTTCATATTCTAATAAAATATAACACAACATAGAAAATACGATTTCAATTTCTTTAAAAAATAATCTGATGTGGCCAGGCACATGACTTTATCATACAATATATAAAATTAATAGTTTAGCTGCATGAGAATCTATTCTATTGAGATAAATCGTAGGTATTGTCAAAGCATCAGCATTTGACACTACCTACACTACGTCGTTAGAATAATAGTTATTTATGTCACTAATGCCGAAAGTACGGAATAGCGCGACGAGCGGTGATGCGGCGCGTCACCGAAGGCGGAGAGTCGCCGTCGCATATGAGCGAGTCGGCTATCTACTTTTTGGCAGGAGCGACATCAACGTTTATTGTGTTGCTTTTTAAGAAATACGTATTTAAAAAAATAAATGATGTCTGTATAGTAAATGCTAGGTTGGTTCCACTTTGACGAAACGTCAAGTTTAAAAGTGTGTTCCAATTGGTAGGTAATGGTAGCTAATGGCGGTGGTAAAATACGAAATTATAGTATTTCTTACATTACGTGATAATGACACATATTAGTTTGCATGTACATAAACATGACTCACTATCAATGTTCTATTGGAAATACTATAACGGCATCTGCTACCACTGCCATTGTCACTAATGAAAACTCACCTTAAAAGGGTAATTCAAATTCTGACAGATTTATATTTGTTCATGACACATCCCTACCAACATACTAAAATAAAACTAAACTCATCGCTAAACTTTATTTATAATTTTCTCAATGTATCGTTTTTAGAATTAGATATAAAGACGGGTTGATATTTCTTATCAACAAACAATCAAATTGGTGATCTTACTTTATTTGAAATTTGTATTTTATAATTTGCCGCAGTACAGCGGCAACGTTCCATAGTGGTTTTCCAACCTCTGATGAGATCAGCTGTTTTCGAATGTGACAACACAAAAAAATATTTGTCAAAATCCTGGCTACTATGTAATTTCATATCAATGCATATGCGACCGATCTCGATCAAATAGAATTTGCTCTTGAAGCCAAACTATTAATTTTACCAAAAAATTTCATAGGCATAAATTATTCAAAATGTCCTCTACTTTAATTTATTAATTAACTAATTTGTCGAAATTACAGAAATGGCGGCTCATTTCCTAAATCCTTCAAAAAAGCTTAGAATAAACTAAAACGCTAAAGTATGAATTTTACCAAAAAATGTCATAAACATAAATTATTCAAAATTTCCTCTACTTTAATTTACTATTTAACTATTTTGACGAAATTACAGAAATGGCGGCTCATTTGCAAAATCCTTGAAAAAGGCTTAGAATAAACTACCAGTTCCTTTGGACCCTTGTGAACCAAAAGCTTTTCAGCTCTAAGTTAGGTCATGAAACTTCTAAATATGAACTTTCGTTCCGATACCTTCAGTAGTTTCTCCGGAATCGTCTCCACAAAAATCGTTTACACACACACATACACACAGACACACACACAGACATTTTTTTGTACCTTGGTCAAAAATGTTCAGGGGACCCAAAAAGACCTATTTCCGCTAAAATCTCATTTTTTTTTTTTCGGCACGATTACAATACTTTACATACTGCGTATGATAAAGTAATAGGGGCCCGGAATTTCATGTGAGCCTAGGGCCCGTGAAACCCTAGACGCGGCCCTGTATAGAGATGAGGATCAGTACCGAAACATGGCTCAAATTATGCTCTAAAGCAGGTGTTGGCGACCTTTTCTAACGTAGGGGCCACAATCAACGTTTACTAATACTACTTGGGCCGCAAGTATATAACAATTATAAGCACAAAATTGTAGGGCAAACAATTCTAACTTAAGTTTAAATTTTAATACCTACACTTAACTTTTTTGGTCCAATCTATATTAAATAAACTTAAAATCAAACTTAAAGAAAAATATTAAAATTATTATTAATACCGGGTGATTCAATTTCGAAGCTCACCATGGGGATCTCGCTTGTCAGTGGAGATAGAGCCTATGTTTAAATTTGGCAAAGTTTCGTATTTTTGTTTTAATCAATTGTCTGAAAAGAAATTTAAGCTATTATTTTTCATTTTGAAGATATCCGCAAAAAACTGAACTGTTAAGATATCGTTTATAATTTTTTATTCAAAACTAAGAGTAGCTAGACTTTTGAAACAAAAACATTTTATAGCTATGTACGTTTTAACAAGGAATGCAGTGTTATTCTTGAATTTGAAATAACATCAAAGATGGCGGCGTAACCATGGCCAACTTTTGTTTTTCTTATGGCCGCCATGTTGAATTTTGGCATTTTCCGATAGTTGTGTTTTTTCTCATTTCCGCACTGTATAACATGTTGGCATTAGTTTTTAAAACAATGGTGTAATAATAAAAAAAAACTTTCTTAATGTTGTCGTTGTTTGTCGTGCTTAACAGGTACCCAAGTGGAGCTTGGTTACAGACCGCCGGACTGACCACGGGTGCCTTTGGATTAACAACATTCAGATTGTAACAGAAACCAGTTTATACCACAAAATGCTTATTTTCGTTGTTAGGTGGTTCTCCATCTTGCTACCACCACATTATTCACATTATCCACATTATTCTCTTTCGGTCCAACGCAATATCGGCAAATTAGTCTGGCACTGCGGTGCGCAGAAGATTTAAAAATCGTTCTCCATTGAAGTTTTCCTGGAACATAAATGGCCCAATTAAAGGGTTGAGGATTATAAGAATTGCGGGGTTTACTAAACGATCCTTGCTTCGCTAAATTTCTGGCCAATGTTAGTAGTATTGTACGATGGGGCATTTCTATGAGGACAATAATAACCCCTTATTATATAACGGGTTTCGTTGTTGGTAAACGGCATTTTACATCCACAATCAACCTCAAGGTTTATTTGGTTCAATGGCAAATCCAACGCTGCGCGCGCCGCTTGATCCAAGTGCATTTCGTTGACGTTGCTTGGCAACGAGTCCGGCGGTCTGTAACCAAGCTCCAGTTGGATACCTGAAGGTTTCTTTTTATTATTACACCATTATTTTAAAAACTAATGCCAACATGTTATACATTGCGGAAATGAGAAAAACACGACTATCGGAAAATGACAAAATTCAACATGGCGCCCATAAGAAAAACAAAAGTTGGCCATGGTTACGCCGCCATCTTTTATGTTATTTCAATTTAAAAAATAACACTGTATCCTTGTTAAAAAGTAGCTGTAGAATGTTTTTGTTTCAAATGTCTAACTACTCTTGGTTTTGAATAAAAAATTAAAAACGATATCTTAACATTTCAGTTTTTTCCAGATATCATCAAAATGAAAAATGATAGCTTAAACTTCTTTTCAGACAATTGATCAACAGCAAAATACGAAACTTTGCCAAATTTAAACATAGGCCCTTTCTCCACTAATAAGCGAGATCCCCATGTTGAGCCTTGAAATTGAATCACCAGGTATACCAAAAAACACAACAATATTATGGTAGGCAGTCTAAGAAAAATACATAAATATTTGAAAATAAACAAATACAATAAGGTTAAAATCAATCACAACGTAGAACAATAATAATGTATAGGTACAAAATGCGTCTGTGAGTTTTAGCATTGATTTGGCTAAGCCAATATACATTCGATATATTCGAATGGAAGCATGCAGATGATCACTCAATCGAGACAAGAACTGTTTTTTTTAACTCAGCTGAAAATATTTGCAAGCAAACATATTTGCTGCCAAATGCAAATAACAACGTCTTAGCGAAACTTTTTAGTACTTGAAATTTATTTGACGAACGCTGTATAACGGAAATCAGTGGAACAATACTTGTCTTTGAAGAGTTTTATGTTATGAAGAAGCATTGTTTACATATGGAAGCTTAACTAGATATATCGGTTTAACACCACGGAGAAGTTAGCCATAAAAGATATCCATAACTTTTTTTTTATCGAATTTTTTAATGAAACTTATACCAAACGATAGAGCTGTTCAAGTAGTATATCCCATAGTTTTGCACCAAAAATTTATCGAAGGGTTTTGCCTAAAATTTGATTTAATTAAGAGAGCGGTACCTAATAGGAGCGCCCGACGTTTATATACACAATTGCAAATTACTCCGTCCACCGACATCACAGAGAATCGGCGTCAGCCAATTCGTAAAGCACATGAAATAGTGCATCCGACGACGGTATTAACAGGGTACTACCCTTAAGACATCCTACCCTAATGCGTCTGTAAAATGAGAAATCGCTGCGCAATTCGCCAGGTGAATGCTATAAATATTTATAACTTTTACAATTGTTTTTGCATAACTTTCCTTCATACATCAAATTGTAGGTAATTACAAGGGCTAGCCACCCACGAACGCTCGGAGTTTTGCACCGTTGCTAACAGCCCCTAAATGGCGATAGTACGTAACCACCCATATAGTTAAAATTCGCCGGCAGCCAGAGATAATATTGTTTATAACTTTTACAAATATTATTGCATAACTTTCTTTCATACATCAAATGGTAGGCTTATTACAAGGGCTAGCCACACACGAACGCTCAGAGTTTTGCACCGTTGCTAACAACCCCTAAATGGCAATAGTACGTAACCACCCATATAGTAAAAATTCGCCGGCAGCCAGAGATAATTGTTTATTACTTTTACATCTGTTAGCGTATCAGGGGTCTACTGCTATGAGGAAAAGTCAATTTGCGGGAAAACTATTAGGAGAAAAGCGAAAATATGAAATGGCAATCGGAGAAAAACGATGAGAAATCGATTCATCGTTGTTCATTTCGACCGAATTGATAATATGGGGGGGGGGGGGGAAATAGGATGGGAAATAGGAAAAATCGGTTTGTGAAGCAAAAAAGGGCAACCGAAATGCTATTAATTTCATGTATTTCAATTTCTGAAAATTAAATATTGATGGGTGGGGGCTGGGTCAGCGTGAATTCAGCCCCCCCCCAGAAGAAAAATTAAATTTTCTCGAAAACTATAAGGACGCAAACGAAGCTATTAAATGGCAATAGAAGGCAAACGAGAGGCAAACGATGGTATTTTTTTCAAACATTTTCGTGACCATGGGGGGCTAACTTTACACGGCTGCCGGTGGGTCGTGTCTCGTGACCCCCAATGAGTCGAGCGGATTTATTAAACGTCTGTGAGCGGGAGGAGGACAGCGGAAGCATGTTGGGAAATGCTGTACAATGCTAACGGTCCAAGGCCAAAAAAATTTGACTTCTGTAAAATCTGGCTAGTCAGATAATTTGCACGTGGTTGGCGTAAAATGCAAATTTGGCGTAAAAAAAGTTGTAGACAATATATGAAAAATTATAAACGTTTATCTGTGGCTGTCGGCAAATTTTTACATAAGAGTGGTTACGTACTATTCCCATTTAGGTGGTTGTTGGCAACGGTGCAAAACTCCGAGCGTTGGTGGGTGGCTAGCCCTTGTAATTACCTACAATTTGATGTATGAAAGAAAGTTATGCAATAATATTTGTAAAAGTTATAAACGATTATCTCTGGCTGCCGGCGAATTTTAACTATATGGGTGGTTACGTACTATCGCCATTTAGGGGTTGTTAGCAACGGTGAAAAACTCCGAGCGTTCGTGGCTGGCTAGCCCTTGTAATTACCTACAATTTGATATATGAAAGAAAGTTATGCAATAACAATTGTAAAAGTTATAAACAATTATCTCTGGCTGCCGGCGAATTTTTACTATATGGGAGGTCACGTACTATCGCCATTTAGGGGTTGTTGG
>OZ030396.1:31960801-31989665 GCA_964023965.1 Melinopterus prodromus
AAACAATGTGATATGCTTTATTATCTAGACTGTAGACTGTAAAATGATAAACATATTTGACATAAGTATACAGTTTGCGCGCAAAGTATCGAAACATGACAAAATCTCTGAAGCGTTTTTGTTTAATTTTAATTATCATTGGACACGTCACCATTTATACACAGATTTACAGCAATTTAATTGCATCCCTTCAATTGTTTTCCAGTTATGACGTCTTCGACAATTTATATTGACAATTATCTTAAACAAATACAAAATTTATGGCCGTGCATCAGTATCGGCTCGTGATTTAGAAACATGGGGGTTGCAACTTTCAAGTACCTACCAGTTTTATATGACATATGTTTTATAGAAAAATATCTTTATTTGTGCATTAAAAATGGCTCATTCTTAATCTTAAATACTCTAATCTTAATTATGTTTAGCTGCTACGGCCTACGTCCCGTGTTTTAAATCCCTGTTATTGTTTAGTACCATACACGGTGGCCCACTATTTTCTCGCAGAACTTTTTTCAGATAGTAAATGTTCATATTTAGTAAAGGGTTTCATATGTCTTATAAGTTTTTCAATTCATTAAAATTTACAGCCGTTTGAAATATTAACAAATCGATATTTTTAACGCCTCTAACTTCGTAAACAATTGAAAAACCCTTAAGTCTATACGGAACTGCCTACTCGAAATAACATTTACTTTCTAGAAAAATCAGTAAAAACTTTTATATATTTTAATATATTTGTCATATGTTTTGCTGACAATGATTAATGATTAATTCGGTCAGTTAAATGATTTAAATCTGTAATCTCTGTTTTTGTCCACCGGTCATTGGCTCCAAACAATAGACAAGGAAAACAAAAGCATTTTTGACGTCACTCACAAGTCCACTCATATTTACTGTAAACATCAGCATTAAATGTCCTTGACAATGACCGAAATTTGGTCGGCACGCATTGTTTTATCACTAGATTAGGGGTAGGCCTCCCAAGCCTTTTTATTTCGCTCTTATCGATGCATATTGATTATTGACATTTAGTTAAGATAACTAGTATGGGGTTTCAATTGTTACCACTAGTTATACATCAGCCTGTATTTCGTGACTTTGTGTATAACGAAATAATTATATAGAATACAATAAAGAAGTTAAGAAATAAAGAAAAAGTGTATTTTTGTTTGTTGATCCTTCCTCACTTCTATCAAGAGCCAGGTGTTCGGAGACAATCAGCCGGAGAAAATAAGTCGGAGCCAACGCTTTAAACAGCTGGATTTGTGTATAGAATTTAGTTGGGCATTACAAATAGTGTGCAAAAAGTCCCCATCGATAACGTGTATGTGTCACAAGTTCTCACGATCAATGATGACCGAATTGTTTTTTTTACGATATCTTGCTCTATGTTGATCAGACCACCAATATGAAATGAAATACTCCATCGATTTTATAAATAAAACAGATAATATAAAACCGCACGTTTCACCGAACGCTAGGCATAGCATTTACGGAATAACGGCCCCACCCGACGTATTTGTCAGCGGCTAAGCGGTTCCCCGGTGCGCGCTTCGTGTGCTAGTAGCTAGTAGCTTGTTGTGCGCAGGACTGTGGCGCTCGCTTTTGTGCTTCTATTAAAAATGCACGTACATGGTGCATACATACTTTTCTAAATTATCTTTTATTGCCAGAAAATATTATGCAAAAATAAAAACGCTATCTCAAAAAAATATAAATTAACTAATATTCTGCTACGAATAAACAATTATTTTAAATAAACATTATTTTAACTCGGGCTCAAAGATACCGCCGTGCGCGCAAGACAGTATCCGAGCCGTTTGTAGAAGTTGTCCCTCACGCCAGAGAGCGTTTCGGTTGGTACAGTGTTGGCAGCTTCTGTAATTTTTGCGCTCAACTCCTGTGAATTATGTGCCCTATTGACTTCATCAATATAAATGGTGTTTTTAAGATAACCCCACAAGAAAAAATCGATCGGAGACAGATCAGGTGATCTTGGGGGCCAATGATAGTCGCCTGTCCCGTTAATAAGACGGTGAGGAAATACGATTGTTAAAAGCTCTCGCACCCTGGGCGCGTTATAAGCAGGACAGCCGTCTTACTGAAACCAAACATCATCCTGATCGACTCCGGGAAGGTTCTAAATGGCGGGAAGTACTTGCTCTTGCAGCAAAGTAAGGTACTTCTGGGCGTTAAGAGGTCGGTCGATAAAGAATGGGCCAACTAAATGACTGCATAGAATACCAGCCCAAACATTTAGTTTTTCGGGATATTGAGTACGGTAAGCATAACTTCGGTGCTGATCATGTTGGGCCAAATATCGAAGAATGGAAGGATTATATTTAGATAGATAGATAGAAAGTTTCTTTGTCGTAGACCTCGCCGAGGTGTTAACAATGGTCACACAAATACAAAGGAAATACAAATTACAAAATTTTCTCAGCCATTTGAGCATGACCTAATGAACTCGTCTACAGTGTAAAAGGAGTTTTGCAGCAGATATTCTCTGAGTTTAATTTTAAACGTTCTCAAGCTTTCAACCTCCATCAGTTCGGATGGCAATGCATTGTTCAGTCTTATCATCATATATTCTGGTCCGCCCTCATATATCGAGGAAGAGTGGCGAGGGACCACCAAACGAGCTGCGTTTCTCGTTTGCATTGCACTCGATACGTCACAGTTTCTGATGAACATGCGCTGATTCGTCCTGCAAAACACAAGGGGGCTGTAGATGTATAGACAAGGCAACGTGAGGAGCCTAAGAGACACAAAGTGCGGTCGACATGTTTCTCTATAGTTCAGATGCAGCATGCATCTTATGAACCGCGTTTGAAGTTTGAAGAGGCGACCAAACGAAGGAGACGAGCCCCACAGTATTATTCCGTATCTCATAACTGACTCAACGCTTGCCAGGTAGTAGGTTCTCAACGTATCCGTGGTGACGCAATCTCGAAGCTTGTACATGGAGTAGTACACCTTGTTCAGCTTTTTCACTGTGTAGTCTATATGGCTTTGCCACCTCAATGAACTCTGAAGAAACACTCCCAGAAACTTCACTTCGTCTGCAACCTTAATGGACCCATTTTGTGACCTCACAAGCAAGGTTTTTTTTTGATTTTCCATCGAGAGGTGAAGCATCGCCGTCTTTCTATGGTTAAGTATAATGCAGCTTTCGCCACACCACGCAGTCATCCGCCCAACAGCATTCGTCGCCAAAATGGATAGTTGTTCTAGGCTGTTCGCTGTAACTACAAGCGTGGTGTCGTCTGCAAACTGATACATATCACCCACCGGAAAGCTATCCGACAGGTCGTTGATGTACATGAGAAATAACAGGGGACCAAGTACTGCACCCTGAGGTACTCCAACCTTCAACAGCGCCGATTGATCACAATAAGCGCCACCAACACGCACCATCTGGTATCTGTTTGCCAGGTAGGACTTCAGCATAGGCAATACCTCTCACTCCGTACGACTGTAGCTTGTCCATCAGAATGACATGATTTACAGTGTCAAAAGCACTCGACAGATCAAAGAATATAGCAGCCACATGACGGCGATTATCCACAGAACGCAGAATTTCGGATACTGCTCCAAACAACGCTTGCTCACAAGAAGTTTTGGGCAGGAAACCAAACTGACTTTTTTTACCATGTAACGGAAAAGTCGATACATCACTAAAAATAATATTTTTTTAGAAAATTTTCATCTGCGTTCGCATTTCCATTACAGTTTCACAAAACTCTATTCTACGAATACTGTCCTCTGCGAAGGTTTCCTGAGTCTTTGAGTACTTATAAGTCCGGAAATCACCATTCTTCAGAGCCTTAGCAACGGTTTTCTTACCAATAGCAATTCCTCGCCAATCCCTCGAGTGGATTTCTTATTGTCCAGTACTACAGAACCGCAGATTACTACATCCCGTCGTTCTTTTGCCTCAATTTCTGGACTTTTCTCCCTTGGATGACAAGTACTGCAGCTCTTTAGACAAAGATTTTTTCAAATTGATGCACAATATTGAAAATATTTGTCTGCACGGGATAGGTCTGCCTTCAAAAGTGATTGCAAACAAATCCGCGCACTGTTGCGCCGAATTGCCACCGTAATACCACTTGATGATCTGAAGCTGTTCTAGCGGAGGGTACATCGCGATTGCAAAGATATGAATGTTATGAACCGTGGTCAGATCTACGATAGTTCTGCAGTTGTGTGCATGTGCTCCTAAATGCAAAGCCAGACCGACCTGACCAGACCTGCTCTCCCACCAGGCGGCAGTCCCACTATAATTGGCTGCCCTAGTCAACCGACGTTGCCAGTGTTGTCGCTGTATAATATGTACACAAACGTCCCCATGCACATAGGAAACACTAATGGTTTTACAAGACTATATCAAAACACAAATTTGTACAATCTCATGATTTGGATATCAGCAACGCTAATGATATCGTCGATTTGGTCAATACAGATGTAAATAAAAATTTCTATCAATTCAACGACAAAGTATGTCGACAAAGAGATGGCCTAGCCATGAATATTACGATCAGCAGTTTTTGAAATACCGATCAGTAAAAACATCAAATACAGTAGACTCAGCGTTTTTCAACCTTTTTACTCTTGCGGAAACCTTTAAATTGGATTGGTACCTGGCGGAACCTCAACAAGAAGAAACATACGTCCTTTCGTAGGCATATTGTAGTGGAATATTACCAATTATAAAAATTGCTTACGTTAAGAATATGTATTTTAGTTTATAGTATATATTGCAACATAGGAACAACAGGCGATGCGTCAACTCATATCGACTGTTGAACCCAAGACGACCTACCTGTAAGCCAGGTGCGTGGCATGGTCCGTCTAGTAAAGGACAACGTATCATTATTGTAATAGATGTATGAGTAACATGTTGACTTTCAATCCATCGATCCTCCCCTATCACATGGCGATCCTGCCAGTCGTGACATAGTATTAGAAGAAAAAAAAGTGAAGAAGTTACAAGTTACAAACATATATATACATATTTATATTAAAAGTGAATAAAAGTACATCAAAATGGGCAACAGTTATACCAAAGACGAAGAAGTTATAATTACCCAAGCGGGAATCAGTGGAGGAGTTACAAATGGAAGAAAATTTGATACAGGAGAAGTTGTCCTGATCATTGTCGCAGAGTTCTTCATTGTGGGTGGTTCTGTTGCGTGCGTGCAAGAAAAAATCAGCGTGCAGACATCCGTAGAGAAATCGGCAATAGCATCGGCAAGAGCATCGACGATTTGCGCGAAAGTGAATCGCGTGTCTAATGGGCAAAGTGAAAAGTGATGTGTGACGACCTAGAACAGCTAAGCGAAGAGGTATCTAATTTTAAGAATAACTTAGGCAAAGACAATCAAAGTAGGAGATTTAATTTAGAATTGGTAAATAAAAAACTTAGAGAATTAGATCGCTTAGAAGAATGTTTTTATGAATTAGAAAATAAGGGAAATAAAAATATAGACATTGACAATAGCCAGCGAATAAAACTAAACATAGAAAACTGTAGATCAGTATTGCTAGAAAGACAAAATATTTTAATAGGCAAAACGGCAACTGAAAAATTTGAATTGAAAACAGCAGGTTCATTACTACCAGTTATGAATGATTCTGAAGTTGTAACGGGCCAATTGGTGGACTCTATTGAACTGTACTCTAGTATGTTAGACGAGACAAACAAAAATAAATTAATTCAATACGTTTTAAAAACACGTCTCTCTCAGAGTGCAAAGTTGAGGTTAAATTTGGAATACACTACCGTAGAAGCTTTGGTGAAGGATATGCGTTTACATCTTTTTTCGAAGAAACCAGCTTCTGCTCTTTCAAGGGAGTTGCATAGCTCAAAACAGAATACCAGGTCAATAGAAGAATATGGTAAGACCATTGAAGAACTTTTAGTAGGTTTAACGATTGCACAATCTAACGGTGATGCCAATACTGCTAATGTATTGCGTATTGCTAACGAAACAACGGCAATTGCTACATTTGCCAACGGGCTAAGACATTCCGAACTCAGAACAATCGTGAAAGCGCGAAATTATACTTCCCTTAAGGACGCGATAGCGGGTGCGAAAGATGAGGATAGGTCCACAAATTCGGAATCTCACAACGTGTTTCATTATAGGCAAAATTGGAATCCCCGTCAGCGTAATCCACATAGAAATAATTATCCAAATCGAGGTTTTAGGAATAATTTTCAAACAAGAGGTACACCTCAAGGTTTTAATTATAATCAAAAACGTGGTCAGCGATATTTTTCTAATAACAATAGATGTCAAAATTCGTCGGGCTCCAGATTTCATAGTCAGCAAAATAGAGGTTTTGGCAACAGGTCAACATATAACCAGCAAAGAGCTTACGTTGCAAATACAGAAATAGATCAACTAAATGAAAACGAACGCAATAATTTAACCACTCGGGGACAATCAGTAAAATTTTTTCGAGCCCAATAAAAACAATTATGAAAGTGCAATATTTCAAATTAATGGCATTAATATAGTAAAATTTAAGTATAAAAATAACGATTTAAAAGTCTTAATCGATACTGGTGCGTCAGTTAGTGTTGTATTTTCGGATCAAATAAATAACGATATTATAACAAGAAACGAGCAAATTAAAATAAATGGAATTGGTGGTCAAACCGTTTCATTAGGTTCAGCATTTCTTGAATTGTCAATTCATGGATATGTGTTGGATCATAATTTTCTTATACTGGACAGTTTTGACAATAGTTTTGATGGAATATTGGGATCAGATTTCTGTACGAAATTTGAAGCCACTATAAATTATGAACAGTTTTCACTATCGTTTTGGTTAAACAAACACTTGCTAACAATACCTTTACAATCATCATACGATGACTTAACTACTATTCCGTCACGATGCGAGAGTGTAAAAATTTTTAAATACAACTGTCGTGAAGATTGTGTAGTTTTACCTCAAAATATATGCGAAGGTGTGTATGTTGCTGGATGCATAGTGAAACCAAAAGAAAACAGTATACCAATTAAAATTTTAAATACTACAGAAAATTTTCGACCTTTCATACATTCTCTGAGTGAATATAATATTTGTGAATTTGATAAAAATGAATTAACAATAGATAGAATAGATAAAATTTTAGATTTAATAAATACTAAAAAATTAAATACGGAAGAACACCAAACAATCGAAAAAATATGCGCAAAATATGCTGATATTTTCCATTTGGAAGGTGATAAATTATCAGTTACAAATATTATGAAACAAAGTATAACCTTAAATAAGGATTCGTCACCAGTATATGTTAAGCCTTACCGACTACCTCATGTGCAAAAATCTGAAATCCAAAAGCAAATTAATAAACTGTTAGAGAACGAAATAATAGAAGAAGCAACATCTTCCTGGTCCTCTCCAGTTCTAATAGTACCTAAAAAGGCAGATGTTCATGGTAATAAAAAGTAGCGACTAGTTATTGATTATCGACTACTTAACAAACAAATACAGGATGATAAATTCCCATTGCCAAACATTACTGACATACTCGATTCATTGTCAGGAGCAATTTATTTTAGCCATCTCGATTTATCCCAAGGATTTTTTCAAGTAGAGTTGGATCCGAAAAGTAGACCTATTACAGCATTTTCAACAAATAGTGGACAATACCAAATGCGAAGAATGCCAATGGGTTTGAAAGTAAGTCCAAATGCATTCTCTAGGATTATGACAATAGCTATGTCTGGGCTAAACTACGAGTCATGCCTTGTTTATTTAGACGATTTGATCATATTTGGAAATAACTTAGAAACTCGAAACAAAAATTTAATAAAAGCTTTCGAAAGATTACGAAAGGTAAATTTAAAACTAAATCCTTAAATGGAGGGTTAGAAAAATTATACCACTTTTGCAAGTATGCAATTGCTCGAGTGTATACACACAAAAAGTCGTTTTCGCATTGCTGTCTTTCATTAGGTAAAAGTTTTTTCAATGCATCATTGACTTTTTGACTAAAAAATTTATCGGTTTTTCTATTTGTTAAATCAAACAACAAGCTCTCCATTATTCCATGTAATTCAGTACATACTATGTTGCTCCGTTCTAGCAATAAATCCTTTTGCCAAATAAACTAATAAAATAATGCACAAAGTACAAATAGCACTCTTGTCTTGTGATATTGTCGGAGTGATGGTCAGTGGCTTCATCTTCTTGGTTTTCTATAAAATCCCATATCGCCTTTACGACATTTTCTTTGCCCATCGACAGAAAATATGATTTAATTGGACTCCAACAATGTATAACACGGTCCAGACATTTGTATAAAGAAAGCCACCTAGTCGGACCGTGGCGCAACATTTGTTGGTAATCCATTTCAAATTCGGCAAAAAAGTCTTTTAAAACGCCCACTTTCTTCGATGACATCGAAAACTCAGCAAATATTTTTAAAATTAAAACTTCCACGTCGTATTTTAGTAGCTTACATGCATGTCTAGCGCAGTTATGTAAAATGTGGCAGTTGCAGTTTCCTTTGAAAATATTTTTGTTTTTTCCTTTAAGTGAACAAATACCGAATTATTTTTTCCATAATTCACTGCTGCATTGTCTGCTGCATAGGCAATAACTTGCGACATCTCTAAATTTGCACCATTGAGCGCCTTCAATAGTGTCTCTGTAATGGCCACCGACGATTCATCACTCTGTTCAATAAAATCTATTAATTTAGTATTTAGTCCGTTCTTAGGATGAAAAAAAAATAAAATAACTGGAAACATTTTCCTATTTCCTTTATTTGATGCATCAGTTGCCAATGTAAAATGTAGTGGTTTTTTATATCCCAAAAATTCTCCGGTTAGATATTTTTTACAAATTTTTAAGCTGTCTGGAAGCAATACATTTTTCGTAATTGCTTCAGATTTCGTGCGTCCGCAATGCAAAAATTTCGTAACTTTGGAGTCAGAGAAGCAGATTGAATTTAGTTTCATGGTGCAGTTTAAACTATTATAACTATGATGATGAACGACAGTGTGGTAAACATATGTAATTTCAGTTGCTGCTGCTTTAAGATAGTCTGGAGAGTTTTTTTTTTTTGTAAAAAATGCGTCTAGTGCTGTCGAATGTTTTACAGCAAATACAGATTGCGCGTGCTTTTCGCTGGCAACATGTCGTGTAAGGGCTTTTTCCCCATCGTGTTTAATAGTAAATTTTGAATTGCATAACGTGCATGAAACAGTAAATATATCATTTTTTTAAGCCAAGTTCGGTAGGTAGAAAGCCAAGTGTCTTGAAAGGTGCAGTAGTACGTTTTTCGTTTTTTAGGTGTTGATGGTGGCGATGATTCAGAAGTGCTGGGTGCACTATAGTTTTTATCGCCTTTGTTATTCATTATTCTTAAAGTAAAAGGGGGCATACTTAGACTGGAATAAATTAGCAATGACATAATTGCAACTTACCTCAACTTTCAGCAACTACACCCTAAACTATTTGCTGCTCGATTAAAATGAGTGCAAGTTTATACGAGATTTAGATCACACGGCGCTCAGACGACTTAATAAATAGTTCACAGTAAAGTTTTCGGCACTTCTAACTTGGTCGGTAAGACGGTAACTGATACTGTTAGGGAGTTATCATTCCCAATGCGACTTAGTCCCTTGAATACTAGGTGGCGTTGCGTCGAGTATTCACCAGAAATAGGTGTCTGCGAGTGCATATATTATTTATTAGAACTTTAAAGTACTTTCTACATTTTTATACGATTTATTTGATTTTGCCGGAGATGGTCGAATGCCTGCCGGAGACCCGAGATATACCTCAAATGCCGCAGACTCCCGCGCAATGCCGGAGACCTGGCAACCCTGCTATTGTACCAGTTTTATTTTGTTTTTAAAGAGAATAAACTTGAGGTTTAAATTTATGCCATAGTAATGATAATAAAACTACCTACTATTAAAAATAATTTTTCTTTGACAATCAGTGGTAAAAATAAAAACATCAATATGTTCTGAAACTTCTATTTTGCCATCAATCAGAGGCTTCCTCAGGACATTCCAAAATAAATAGTGTAATGATATTAATTACCAGTATATATAAAATAGAGAATTTAGAGAGTAAATGTGAACAGAAGGATTTTTCTTTACTTAAATGTAAGTTGACCAGAAAATATTTCCCTTACACATTTCTCTCAATTCCACATATTTTGCGTCTTCTTAGTATAGAGCATTATCACCATCGTTGAAACATACCACAGCAAGTTGATATTTTTATTATTATCGTCGATTCCGAAAGAAACGATTTTTTAATACTACTTATTATATCTTTATCGACAACAAAAAACCTAATAAAAGTTAATAATACTAATTGTGATGAAAAACTAAATATTTATAGTCTGTAATGTATTTGCAGGTGCTCCACAGAAGAGCTCTCCAGCAACTACAGACAAACAATTAGAAGTAGTGGTCGCTGAATGGCTACGCTTTTAGAAGGAACATTTGCCGAAAGGCAGAAGAAGAATTTTTATTCAACCCAGTTTACGGTAGTAAAAAGAGTATAAACCATATTGAAAACATGTTGTCAATATGTAATATAAACGTTGCTAGAATATTACAAAAAAATAGTTAATATGTAATTTAAACGTTGCTAAAATGTTACAAATAATATTGCCAATACGTAACATAAATGTTGGTAAAATATTGTAAAAAAATGTTGCTAACATGTAATTTAAACGTTGCAAAAAAATTACAAAAAATGTTGTTAACATGTCATTTAAACATTGCTAACATATTGCAAAAAATGTTGCTAACATGTAATTTAAACGTTGCAAAAATATTACAAAAATTATGCCAATATATAACATAAATGTTGTTCCAATATTGGCATGTTATATATCCGCGGTAGGACATAAGAGGTTGCCGAAAGATCACCTAAAGCCTAAAGATATAACATTGCATATAACAAAGTAACCTAAATCTGTTGCCGAAATGTTGCAGCAATATATCCTTGTTTAGTGGAAAGGACATTTAAGACCCAGTTCTACCGGTGCTAAAACGCGTTTTCTAATAGAGGCGTTATTTATGATTCCAAAGTAATGAAATTTCAATGTCAATTCTTAGATAATTAAGGAGTTTGGCTAGGCCAAAAACAATTTTTTTGTACATCTTTCTCTTTTTTCAAATATAATACCCCTAGCCAAAGTCACAATACTATAATAGATTTTATTACCTGCTACTTAATTATAAGAATATGGAACCTGCATATAAAATATTTCTCAGTATACCAGAAACTGCTGGTTCAGCGGAAGGGTCTTTCAGTAAACTTAAATTGGTAAACATTATTTAAGAGCTACAATGGGTCAGGACATGCTTGCCAATTTAAGTTTGCTTTCAATCGAGTGTAATATTGCTCGATTATTAGATATAGAAAAAATAATCCAGCATTTGCCGCTTCGAAGGCCAGGAAAATAAAGTTGAGTGAGCTACAGTCATAGAGACATATTTGCCCTGATTGTTTATTAAAATATTCATTATTGTATAGATTGCGTACGTTCTGTTTTCGCCCTGAGCGCAGTTGCCGCGGAGAAGTTAACCATAAAAGATAGCCATATTATTTTTCAAATTTTGTTATGGACTAAATGATCAAGTACTATACGCCAGAGATTTGCTCCAAAAATCATCAAACTGTGTTGTCGGCAATTTGATTTATTTCGTTACGCGTCACCTTATTGAAGCACTTGTCATCTTGATAAAGAATTGCACATATTTTTTTGCAACAACCCCATAGAGAAACACTATGGTCTATAATGTCCTCTAGTAAGTAGTCCCGATCGATATTCACCAGCGCGCCGCGCGGTGTTAGCCGTCAGATTCGGTCGGGACTCTACGCTAGAAAGCTCTCGGTATAGGTAATAGGAGAAACCTAAAATGCAAATATGAGAATGTAATTATCTGAAGAGTGCCTTTATGGTGCCAACTATGCAAAAATGTTATAGGAAAAAAGTATTTAGAAATATCAGAGTATCATATACGAAATTATAATCATCTTCTTCAGTGCATGGCGGTTTATAATAACAATTAAAAATGTTTATCAATTTCTCAGAAAATGTTGAAATACGGTGCGAACCCGACGAGCCAGCTGCACGATTCGTACAAAAACGTGCTTCTTGATTGACAACTTATGTTTATATGTGATTTAGGGTGATTTATAATTTGATACCTCCTTTTTTTGTTGTTGATCAAAGCCTTTCGCTGTGCAACATTTTTTAGTTTTTAGTAGTGGATTTTTTTAATTAAATTTATTTGTTTTAGCGATGTATATTTCGCTAAGTATTTAGAAAACGGGTTTGGAGCCCTTTTATTCAAGTGGCCTGTTTTTTTTTTTTCAAGCGACCTCTTGCCATAAATTCAATTTAAAAAATAAAATATTTTTTGTATTTAATTTAATTTTTTAATAAGTGCATTAGTATAATTTATAATGGTAGTCCTATATTATATAATATTATTATGTATTATAGTGATGTACGTGCTAGTTAATCCGTAACCTTGTCTTTATTTTCTGGAAATATCAAAAAAACATTGTGGTATTCTAAACCCCGTAGCTAAAACACGCGCGCCGCCCATGCAGCTTTGTTTACATTCGTGTACCTTAGTTTTCACGGCGCCCATCCGTATATCTTTATTCATCTGAGATTTATGCCCAGAAGTTGCAGGATAGCTTGCATAATGGTATTCACTACTTAAATACGTAAACATAACGTTAGATCGGGGTTTCAAATTGAAATCATTTTGCGTTCGTTCAATTAATTAATTGCTATACAACTTAGTATCTTACATATGTTATTCTAAATATTCTGAACAATACTAAAATGTCTATACACAAACATACTGGCAAATTTGACCGGTACTCCGTACTCACCCTGACAGCTACGGTTACATTTAAATTAACGTTGCTCAACGTCGCCTGCGATCGTGAATGTTCGGGACTACTTACTAGAGGTGAATGTAGATGCTAGTTAGAGAAACAAGTGTTACAAATTCCAAAACCGCATCCAATAATGGTATTGGCAAGGTGTTACTCCTAATATCACCTACCCTCATACGACTATTACAAGAAATTGGCGCGCAGTTCGACTAACAAGTGCTATTACTGAACATAACTCACGCTAAAACTATTGCATAACTTCCCTAAGTACGTCAAATTATAGACAATTAAATGTGCTACTTACCCTTGAACGCTCGGAGTTTTGCTCCAGGGCGAACAACTCTTAAAATGACGATAAGGTCCGTATGCAACCGTCCACGCCGGCAATCATATGTCGGTTGGTTGATGCACGAAAACGTTTACAACTTTTGCAAATATTATTACATTACTTTCTATCATATATCAGATTGCAGGTAATTAACACGGCTTGTCACCCTTCGCTGCTCGGAGTTTTGCTCCAAGGCGAACAACCCTCAAATGGCGATATTATCTGTACTCAACCGTCCCCGCCGGCAATCATATGTCGGTTGGTTGTTGCAGGAAAATGTCTATAATTTTTGCAAATATTATTGCATAACTTTCTATTGTATAGTGTGTTCATGGCAAAAGTATCCACCCTTAAAATTAATTATCATTATTGGTGCTATAAATACATTTACAATGTTTACACAAGTCAAGAAAAATAGTAATTGTAGAAATTAAATAACATTCATATCATCAAGTTTGTTAAGAATTCATCAACATTATAGAAACATTTGTTTATGAGGTACTCTTTCAGGACATTTTTGAATCTACTTTCAGTGCAAGACTTTATAATTCGCGGAAGAACATTATAAAACTTTTAAGCCCAATAAATTGGACCCGATTCGGGACCTTTGAAGTCTTAAGAAAGGCTGGCGATATTGGTGGTTTGTACGCGTATCGTGCTGGTGCACTCTATTCGATGTAGTAAAGGATCCCAAATTTGCTCTCGCATACATTATACATTGTAAGATATATATGCATGGTAGAGTTAGTACATTTAGATCACGAAAATATTTCCCGTAATCATCTCTATAATTAGCACCGCATATCACTCTGAAGCATCGGCGTTGCAGTGAAAAAAAATCTTTTGGCGTGACTTGAGTGCCCCCATTTAAAAACTGCGTACGACATGACGGAATAAAATATCTGTTAATAACTCTTGACCTGATGCGATGATTGCTTTGAGTGGAAACACGTTGATTTAGATACTGAAGGGGAAGTTCAAAAATGGTACCTAAAGAATTTTAGGTTTCATCCCTTCACCACCCAAACACTCCACTTTGAAATTTCAAATCGCACCCCCTACCTTGTGATACATTATTTGAAAGGACACAAAATTCTCTACTCAACCACGATAAATAAATAGAAAATCAATCGATTGGTTCTTAAGGTAGACTAGACAGAAGATGGAAGGTATGAAATAACTCAACCCTTGATAACTCTTGACCTGATGCGATTATTGCTTTGAGTGGAAACACGTTGATTTAGATATTGAGGGGTAAGTTCAAAAATGGTACCTAAAGAATTTTAGGTTTCATCCCTTCACCACCCAAACACTCCACTTTGAAATTTCAAATCGCACCCCCTACCTTGTGATACATTATTTGAAAGGACACAAAATTCTCTACTCAACCACGATAAATAAATAGAAAATCAATCGATTGGTTCTTAAGGTAGACTAGACAGAAGATGGAAGGTATGAAATAACTCAACCCTTGATAACTCTTGACCGGATGCGATTATTGCTTTGAGTGGAAACACGTTGATTTAGATATTGAGGGGGAAGTTCAAAAATGGTACCTAAAGAATTTTAGGTTTCATCCCTTCACCACCCAAACACTCCACTTTGAAATTTCAAATCGCACCCCCTACCTTGTGATACATTATTTGAAAGGACACAAAATTCTCTACTCAACCACGATAAATAAATAGAAAATCAATCGATTGGTTCTTAAGGTAGACTAGACAGAAGATGGAAGGTATGAAATAACTCAACCCTTGATAACTCTTGACCTGATGCGAGTATTGCTTTGAGTGGAAACACGTTGATTTAGATATTGAGGGGGAAGTTCAAAAATGGTACCTAAAGAATTTTAGGTTTCATCCCTTCACCACCCAAACACTCCACTTTGAAATTTCAAATCGCACCCCCTACCTTGTGATACATTATTTGAAAGGACACAAAATTCTCTACTCAACCACGATAAATAAATAGAAAATCAATCGATTGGTTCTTAAGGTAGACTAGACAGAAGATGGAAGGTATGAAATAACTCAACCCTTGATAACTCTTGACCGGATGCGATTATTGCTTTGAGTGGAAACACGTTGATTTAGATATTGAGGCGGAAGTTCAAAAATGGTACCTAGAGAATTTTAGGTTTCATCCCTTCACCCCTCAGACACCCCACTGAAATTTCAAATGGCACCGCCTACCTTGTGATACATTATTTGAAAGGCACAAAATTCTCTACTCAACCATGATAAAAAAATGAATTGGATCGATTGGTTCTTAAGATAGACTACACAGAAGATGGACGGTATGAAATCAATTATTATTAGCGAAACATTGCGGATTGGATACACTGTTGAATTAAATTACGGTCATAAGAAATAAAAAATTAAAATAGATAATAAAAAAGAAATAAGAAATTACTTTATGGAATGTTCGAAATGGCCACCATTATTTGCCAGACAAAAATACAATCTGTTTTCGAACTCTTCGCGAACGCAAATAATGGTGGCCATTATTCTAGTCTATCTTAAGAACCAATCGATGGATTTAATTTTTCTTTCATGGTTGAGTAGAGAATTTTGTGCACTTTCAAATAATGTATCACAAGGTAGGGGTACCATTTGAAATTTCAAAGTGGGGTGGCTGGGGTGTGAAGAGATGAAACCGAAAATTCTCTAGGTACCATTTTTGAACTTGAACTCGATATCTAAATCGACGTGTTTCCACTCAAAGCAGTAATCGCATCAGGTCAAGAGTTATTAAAAAAACAATTTCCTCGATATTTTGTGTGTGTGCGACCTTTTCGAGATCCCGAGACATTTTTGTGTTGTGTAAGGTTAGACACCCAGAAGGGTTCCTGGCGTACGAAGATTCTGTAACCCTGTCTGTATTTCCTACTCCATTGTTAAACATCACCATCCAGAAAACAAGGCTGAAAGATACAGAATGCCAAAACCGAAGCACTCCCAGAAACGAAATGCAACGACTGGCGAGGATGACGACGAACCGGCAGATATAAGGAAGGAGCTTACCGAGATCAGAGGGATGTTTGAAGAACTGCAGAAAGCCATAAGCTACATGTCTGACAAGTTTGATGATATGCAGAAAAAACAATGCGACATAGAGAAAATGCTAAGGGAAGAAAGGAAATAGAAGGAACAGCTAAAGGAGAGGGTCAGAATGCTGGAATTTACAATTGAAGCAATAGAGGTAGAAAAAATTAAAAACAACATAATTATAACTGGTGTCGAAAAACAAGAAAAAACAAACGAAAACACAGAAAGAATCATAACAAAAATAGCAAAAGGATTAAGCGTAAAACTAGAACCAGGCGACGTAATAAGCTCGTACCGAAAAGGAGATAAAACCGAGAATGGACCTATTATTGCCCAATTGAGATCAAATGAAATAATAAGAAGTATGCTAGAAGCAAGAAAAACTATAGGCTCTATAAAAACACGAGAGTGCGAACTCAAAGGAAAAGAAAATGAGATATTTATAAATGAACAACTAACACCGTACACAAACAATTTGCTCTATAAAGCTCGACAATTAAAACGCGAAAAGAAATATCGTTCGCATGGAGTCGAGACGGAGTAGTATACATAAAGAAGACAAAAGAAGGCAAAAAAATAAAAATAAGAAATCTCGACGACATAGATAACCTAAACTAAAATAAAATGAATTTGCAAGGTCAAACCATCATAAATTTCGCACTGCACAATGTCTTATACGATATATTTACATAACCTCAGAAGCATAAAAAACAAATTTGAGGAACTAGAAATTATTGCTAAGCTCCACACTCCAGACATCCTGGCAATAACAGAAACATGGCTAAACCCGCAAGACGAACAAACGCACTTTCTAAATGATTATCAAGCAGAATTCAACTCAAGATCAACGCGTGGTGGAGGACTTGCAGTGTATATCAAGCAAAACATTAAATACAGAGTGTTACAGAACAGCACGGTCAACGGTGTGGAATTAATAAAAATACTACTAGAGAAGGGCGACACCGCCATTACAATTCTGTACAGACCACCCAATATCCCTTTTAGAACACTTATCGACACCCTACAAAACAATATTTTTAATCGCAAGCGCGGTCACATCGTTCTTGGAGATTTTAATGTGAATATTCTAAACAAAGAGCCAGCCATAACGGAATACAAAAACCTAATAATCGAAAACAACTATAAGATAGTCAACCCAATAGCAGAAAAGCACTCCACAAGAAAAAACACAGACGGACATGGGTCAATATTAGATCATGTAATCACAAACAAAAAGAAATATATCCAAGACATAGAGATACTAAAATCAGATCTATCAGACCACAACGCTGTAATAACAACTGTGAATGAAGAAATACGGCAGCTCAAAGGATTTGTACATAAAGTACATAAAAGACGAGACACAGCAGCAATAAACATGGCAATCACAAACCTACGAACGGAAAACATACGCAGCTATGAACAATTGTCAAAGACCCTTGAAGAAATAATAACTAATAACACAACAGAAAACAAACTAAAAAGAAGAGAGCTGAATGACTGGGTAGACAGGGACGTAATAGAACAAATAAAAGAACGAAACAGACTGTACAAAAGATTGCAAAGGAACCCAAATAATGACTTTCTCCGAAATGAATACCACCACAAGAAAAAAGCCACGAACAAATTAATAAAAGCGAAAAAATTACACTATTACCAACAAGCACTACAAAACTCCGCGGATAATCCAAGAAAATTGTGGAGCACCATAAACAGAACGATAGAGGAAATGACTTGCGGGGATGGAACAACGACTAAAGACGGCGCTAGAATAGCGGAAATTATAAATAACTACTTTATAAATGTAGGCACAACACTGGCAGAGACTCAGATCGGCAGATCCCAACACCCTCCTATCACCACCACAACAGGAAGACACTCTACCCCTTCAGTCTTTGAGTACACAAACGAAGGTGAAATGAACGAGATAATAAGTCAACTGAAAAACAACACGGCGCCCGGCTTCGACAGGATAACGACTGACATACTGAAGGAAAACAGAAGAACACTTGCACCAATCCTAGTAAAACTAACTAATGACGTGATACAAACAGGAAAATATCCAGACTATCTAAAAACTACCATAATAAAACCAATCCATAAATCTGGAGACAGAACCAAGCCTGAGAACTATCGACCGATCGCATTGCTGTCAACGCTGAACAAAGTGCTCGAAAAGGCACTCCAAAAGCGCATTGTGGATCACCTGAAAAAAAAAAAATCACTAGCACACAGCAATATGCATATCAAGCGTTATCTGGAACAACATCTGCCGCGGGCGACCTTGTAAATAAAATAAAAATTGACCTAGACAAAGGAAAAATAGTGGTCGGGCTATTTATCGACCTGACAAAAGCTTTTGACACTATATCAAGAAAGAACTTAATTCAGAAGCTCAAAGCAATAAACATTAAAGATAAGAACCTGGATCTAATAAGGACATACTTAACGAATAGGCCACAAATCACCGATATAGACACATACAGGAGCGGCATGCACCACACAAAAGAATACGGCATACCTCAGGGAGGAAATTTACCACCGGTAATCTACTATCGTGGCCATATATTATGTCCCTTCTTTTGACGTCCATTTTCTCGGAAACCTAGGGGCGAAAAAATTTGAAATAATTCTGGTGCTGTCCTTGATTAATATACTACAACTCATAAAAATTAGAAAGCTGTATGTGTTGGCGTTTTCCCGATTTTTCCAAATTAAGAAGAATTGGCGCTGTTTTTTCTATGTAAATTTCATTCGTTTAACTTTAGCAATTAATTATTCCGGAAATAATACATAGATTTGAACGAATTAAAAAATAAAATCACCTGCGGAATGCTAGCTTTCAATGTGCATTTTTTTTTAAATCATTGGATTAGTGGTTGACCCACAAGAAGCTATATTATTCAATGCCAGCCATTCCGTTATTAGAAGAGCTAGAATAATGAAATATAGACAATAGGCTACCCAATAATTCATAGGTTTAAAGTTTATTACATAATCATTGTCTATCTTGCATTTTTCATACAAAAGATCGTACTGAAACTCCGCGTGAACTCCGACGCTATACGGTCTCTGGGGTACTGCGGGGAAGGGAGGCGTTAGCGGTACAGTCATGTCGGAGAGAACCGACACAGCTGGGAGAACCGGGGTAGCATATTATCAGTACACTAAAAGAACCATAACTTGACAAGTTAGTAATTTTAACTAACAATTAAATTCTTAATATTTGCATAATTTTGATTATAATATTGTGACCCGGTACGAGAGAAATCTCTTCTATGTTTTCTTCAGTTTTTATACAATAAGGTTGTAAACAAGATTTTTATGGAAGCGGATAGATCTAATAATATGGAGTTAGCAGATTTTCCGATTAGTGGTGAATACTAAATTAAGCTTGCTTGATAAACCCAAAAAATATTTAAAAGGTATGCCCGACTTTGTTAGATAAATATTCAAACTATTATGACAGTTTCAACAGCTTATTTATTAATAATATTTAAATACATGCAGAAACAATATAAGATAAATACATGATATATTACATATATTACAAACGTCAGCTCTGACCGTATAAAACATAAAAATATCAAAAAACTTTTACAAATTTAGCATCGTAAATTTGTAGACACATAGAATATTTTGCAGATCACTCATTAATTTTAAATGCTAAACCCGAAACCCGACTTAAATTGCCAAGAATTCCCATGGGACCAAATGCCTGTTCGTGGTTCTGTTATCTTTTTGACTCATTTTGCCATTTGTTTTTAATTCGGGAATCTGTCGCCGAATATCCAAATTTCTTTGGCGAGGCATTATCGCCGTGTTGTTATATTGTGTCCGTAAACACTGTTCGTCTAGTAACTAATGCACGTGCGATACCCCACTACTGGCAGCGTCGCTGTCGATCCCTTTCCCCGCTCGCCCCTAGGACCGTAGAGCGCCGCGTCAACTGCAGCAATCATGAGATGCTTCAACTCGATCTTTTGTAGGGAACATGCAAGATAAACCATGATTATGTAATAAACTTTAAACCTATGAATTAGTGGGTAGCCTATAGTCTATATTTCATTATTCTAGCTCTTCTAATAAAGGAATTGCTGGCATTGCATAATATAGCTTTTTGTGGGTCAAGCACTAATCCAATGATTTTACAAAAATGCACATTGAAAGCTAGCATCCCGCAGGTGATTTTACTTTTTAATTCGTTCAAATATATGTATTATTTCCGGAGTAATTAATTGCTAAAGTTAACCGAATAAAATTTACATGGCAAAAACAGCGCCAATTCTTCTTAATTTGGAAAAATCGGGAAAACGCCAACACATACAGCTTTCTAATTTTTATGAGTTGTAGCATATTAAACAAGGACAGCACCACAATATTTTCAAATTTTTTCGCCCCTAGGTAGCAGAGAAAATGGACGTCAACAGAAGGGACATAATATATGGCCACGATAGTACATCATATATACCAACGACCTGGCAGAACAACATCTAAATGCAATCCCTTATATGTACGCAGACGACACATGCCTACTATATTCAGCAAACTCGTCAGAAGACCTACAACAAAAAATCGATGAAGACATGCCTGTGCTGACCGAGTGGTTTTACAACAACTTACTAACCATCAACCTCAAAAAGCCGGAATACATAATATTTGGCAAAAGAAAAACAAGGATGCATTTTAGGATACAAATAAACGGAGAAAACATCAGAGAAACCAGTGAAGTAAAATACCTCTGACTCAAACTTCAAAGAAATTTAAAATGGGATGCACATGTGAAGGACCTAACCTGTAAGAATGCAAAAACAATCGCAGTCATAAAAAAATTTAAAAATGTAGTCCCAATACCACACAGAAAAGTCATATATCATCCACTATTCACCGCACAAAACAGCTATTTGATACACCTCTGGGGAGACACCACAAAAAAGCACTTTAAGCAGATCCAGACGCAACAAAACAAAATTTTAAAAATATTGTATTCTCTGAATAGACTTACCCCAAGCAGCGACGTTTATTCGATGACGAAGGAACTCAACATGACAGACACCCTAACTATGAACAATCTGGTGCTCATTCACAAGATGCATAACAGAAAAATAAAAACTAACATGAAACTTGAACTCAATGACGAATTCCACAAATATATGACCAGGACATGTACACACATACGAACACAAACATCAAGAAAGAATTACTGCACACAAACGTTATTGACAGAAACTATACAAAAATACAACAAACTTGGAAACTACATAAAAAATCTCACAGTTCCAACTTTTAAGCTAAAAATTAAGGACCTTCTAAGAAAAAAACAAATATCTTAAAAAAAATAAATAAATAAATAAATAAAAAAAATAAAGAAAAAAAAATAATAAAAAAAATATAATAAAATAAAAAAAAAAAAAACAAACCAATACAAAAAAAATAAGAAAAAAAATAACTGAAAATAGCAGCAAAAAAATATATAAAAAAAAAACAAAAATATACACATAAACCCTCCATACCGTTAACCCGAGGCAGCGTTCAACCCTCATCAGGATGTGCCAGCCCCGAGGTGAAGACAGAGGGATGACGAGGAAATGAATTGTTTACTACTGTATATCTTAGTTATACATACTTTGTCAATACATTCAATGAATAAATTATTATTATTATTATTAAGGGTGGGTACTTGTAAAATGAACACACTGTACATTAAATTGTAGGTAATTAAAAGGGTTTCGCACATATCGCCGCTCGAGTTTTGCTCCACGGCGAACAACCCTTAAATGACGATAATATCCGTACGTAACCGGCCCCGCCGGCAATCATATGTTGAGTGGTTGTTGCAGGAAAATGTTTATAACTTTTGCCAATATTGTTGCATAACTTTCTATCATATACCAAATTGTAGGTAATTAAAACGGGTTCTCACTGTTTGGCGCTCCGACTTATACTCCACGGCAACCAACTCTTAAATGACGGTAATGTCCGTATGGAAGCAGTACGACAGGCAATCATATATCAATTAAGGCTGCAGGAAAATGTTTATAACTTTTGCCAATACTGGTGAATTACATTCTATCATATACCAAATTATAGGTAGCTGAAAGGGCTTCTCATTCTTTCCCTTTTGAATGATACCAATAACTCTCAAAATGTAATACTGTGGAAATTTTAGTAAGGACAAAGATCAACCGTCGTGGATATTTTGATTAAAAGTGGTTCCTTGATTACTTTGTAGCTGAATTGAAGGATGATTATTCGTTTAAGGTTATAATGAGAAATATACTACAGTTTTGCTCCATCGGTAGCTAGTAATTTGATTAACTCAATGATAATAGATGGTTTACTTAGGAAAGAGTGAATCGATTTCTGTGTACTTTCCTAATGATCATATATTTTTATTATTCCTTGTGAAAATAAAGGGAACTACAATATATGGAGAGCAATCAAAATATGACAACTCAAACAACTCTAGTACTTGCGAGATAAAATATTCAAGCCGACTCTGTTACAGAGAGACATTAAACAATGAGGAGGCTACATCCCATTTGCTATCGACCTGTATTAATATGATAGTGTACATTAAAATTGCAGACAACACCTACAACATAAATAACAAAATACATTGGAAACTTAAAAAACCATACTATCTTACCGTGAAAACAAGTTTAGAGTCAACATTAAAGAACCCAGCAGTAATTTCAGTTGATTCATGAAGCAGTCTTGTCGATGTATAGTTTATCTAAAATTTAGTTTACAATATTTCAATCTTTCTACAGTATACACATTACCTCTTTTCTAATACTCCTATCATTGACAGACACAACGAGCGAATAAATAATTTTCTTCAGATTTAGAATCTAAAAAATTTAACAAGTTAGAAATTAATGAAATATTGAAGCGGTTAGGGGTTACCTGTTCTGAACATTTGTTACGTGTATAAATACATGACAATATGTCAAATGCAGCCAGAAACACCATAGCTATGAATACGGATGCTTCAGCTACAATATTCTCTTGTAGCAGCATTGTGACAACACTAAAGATTTGAAGAGTGATCATACTGAAATGTCTGAAGAAACTCAATAGAAGTTGCGGGGTTGTAAATGTTGTTATTTTTTCAAGATACTGGTATAGTTTTTGTTGTATAGCCAGCATTTTTGTTAGATAGCCCAGAAAGGGTTCCTTATCGTCATTAGTGATTTTAAAGGACATATTATTGACTATCCTGTTGATATCTTCCAGCATGGAAGATACGATCAAATATATCGAAGAATACATGACACTTATAGTTATTGGTGTTATTGAGTTGTAACTAGTTAGTAAAATGCAGCTGGTTAATATCCAGAAAGTTAAACCCTGCAGTGAGTTGATAATCAAAAGAATCTGCGCTAGCACACCAATTCCATATAGAACGGTAGCTGATATGATGATGGTTTTAATGTGGTTGTACCTCAACGCTACGTGCAGTTTTAATAATTCAAGTGCAATATCATGTAGTTCATTCAAAAGGCAAATGATGTTCAGATTTCTAAATTTAATGAATACTACAGACCACACCATTAAAGCTGCTTCTCCATAAACGTACCCACAGTTGATTAAGTGTATCAGTATTGATCCTCTGGACATGTCAAGATTATAAGAGAAAGCATAAGTTACTGTGCAGATCACTGCTGCAAAATGTAAGACGGAGAATGCATTTGACATCAATCTAGATGTCACTTCAAATTTTCTTTTATTCTTATTAAATTTATATCCAATGATACCAGTAACTCTCAAAATGTAATACTGTGGCGATTTTAGTAAGGAAAGAAGATCAACCGTAGTAGTATAGAAAGGAGAGTTCTGGACCCGCCTCATTCCGCCTCTAACACCATCTTCTTATTTTAAAATGCGCCCGACTAAAACCGAGCGTTATCGAACCGGGCAACGTAAGTGTATGAGTCACACGTCGATGTTAGAGAGAGCACGCACAGGTCCGCGCGCTAGCGGTCCCCCTTTAAAAAGCAAACCATTTAAATTTTCGCGCCATAAGTTTTAAAGTGCCGCCATCTTGTGCACCATCTTCTTATTTTAAATGGTTTGCACACCATCTTCTTATTTTAAATGGGTAGGACGTTATATTTTTATACGATGCCACCTTCTTGTTTTAAATGGGGTTTGAGCGGTCATGTTTGAGCATCATCTTCTTATTTTAAAATGTCAGCCCTGAGTACCATCTTCTTATTTTAAACTGTTAACTCTTAAACGATACCATCTTCTTGTTTTAAATGGGGTTTTAACAACCATGTTCGAACACCATCTTCTTATTTTAAAATGTCAGCCCCTTTTGTCACTTCCGGTCGACACTTCCGGTCGGCACTTCCGGTCGCCATTTTTCATTTCCGGTCCAGATTTCCGGTCGGCACTTCCGGTCGCCATTTTTCATTTCCGGTCCAGATTTCCGGTCGGCACTTCCGGTCGCCATTTTTCATTTCCGGTCAAGATTTCCGGTCGGGACTTCCGGTCGCCATTTTTCATTTCCGGTCCCGATTTCCGGTCGGCACTTCCGGTCGCCATTTTTCATTTCCGGTCGGCACTTCCGGTCTCAAATTTTCATTTCCGGTCCAGATTTCCGGTCGGCTCTTCCGGTCACCATTTTTCATTTCCGGTCGACACTTCCGGTACAGACCCTGTATAAATTATACAGACCCTGTATACAGACCCTGTATAATCACAACAGAACCTGTATACAGACCCTGTATAAATTATACAGACCCTGTATAAATTATACAGACCCTGTATATCACAACAGAACCTGTATACAGACCCTGTATATCACAACAGAACCTGTATACAGACCCTGTATATCACAACAGAACCTGTATACAGACCCTGTATAAATTATACAGACCCTGTATACTGACCCTGTATAAATGATGGCAAGCCCTGATGAAAAAAAAAACCAACAGATTTATGTTGACTACTATAAATTGGTAATCATATGCGATAACAAATAAATAGCAAATAAATAGTAAATAAAAAGCAAATGAATAACAAATAAATAGCATATAAATAACAAATAAATTGGAAAGAAATATCAAATAAATAACAAATAAATAACAACTAAATAGAAAATAAATAACAAATAAATAATAAATAAATAGCGAATAAATATATAACAACTAAATAACAAATAAATAGCATATAAATATCAATTAAATAGCAAATAAATTACATATAACTAATAAATAACCAATAAATAGCTAAATGAATAACAAATAAATAGCAAATAAATAGCAGATAAATACAATAAAATAAATAGCATATAAATAACATAGAAATAGCAAATAAATAGTAAATAACAAATAAATCGCCACTAAATAATAAATGAGTAGCAAATAAATAACAAATAAATAGCATATAAATAACAACAACAAAAATAGTCAATAATTAATAAAATAAATACCAAATAAATATCAATTAAAAAACAAATAAATAACATAAATAACAAATAAATAACAAGTAAATACCAAATAAACAACAAGCGAATAACAAATAAATAACATATAAATAACTAATAAATAGCCAATAAAAACTAACTAAATAAATATCAAATAAATAGCAACTAAATAGCAAATAAATTACAAATAAATTACAAATAAATAGCAGATAATAAATAAATAAATAGCATATAAACAGCAAACTAATAACAAATAAACAGCAGATAAATACTAAATAAATAAATAGCATATAAATAACAAATAAATAGCAAATAAATAGTAAATAAAAAGCAAATGAATAACAAATAAATAGCATATAAATAACAAATAAATTGGAAATAAATATCAAATAAATAACAAATAAATAACAACTAAATAGAAAATAAATAACAAATAAATAACAAATAAATAATAAATAAATAGCGAATAAATATATAACAACTAAATAACAAATAACTAGCAAATAAATAGCTAACAAATAGCATATAAATATCAATTAAATAGCAAATAAATTACATATAACTAATAAATAACCAATAAATAGCTAAATGAGTAACAGATAAATAGCAAATAAATAACAAATAAATAGCAGATAAATACAATAAAATAAATAGCATATAAATAACATATAACTAATAAATAATCAATAATTAGCTAAATGAGTAACAAATAAATAGCAAATAAATAACAAATAAATAGCAGATAAATACAATAAAATAAATAGCAAATAAATATCAATTAAAAAACAATTAAATAACATAAATAACAAATAAATAACAAGTAAATACCAAATAAACAACAAGCAAATAACAAATAAATAATATATAGATAACTAATAAATAGCCAATAAATAACTAACTAAATAAATATCAAATAAATAGCAACAACTAATAACTAACAAATAAATTACAAATAAATAGCAGATAATAAATAAATAAATAAATAGCATATAAATATCAAAATAACAACAAATAAACAGCAGATAAATACTAAATAAATAAATAGCATATAAATAACAAATAAATAGCAAATAAATAGTAAATAAAAAGCAAATGAATAACAAATAAATAGCATATAAATAACAAATAAATTGGAAATAAATATCAAATAAATAACAAATAAATAACAACTAAATAGAAAATAAATAACAAATAAATAATAAATAAATAGCGAATAAATATATAACAACTAAATAACAAATAACTAGCAAATAAATAGCTAACAAATAGTATATAAATATCAATAAAATAGCAAATAAATTACATATAACTAATAAATAACCAATAAATAGCTAAATGAGTAACAGATAAATAGCAAATAAATAACAAATAAATAGCAGATAAATACAATAAAATAAATAGCATATAAATAACATATAACTAATAAATAATCAATAATTAGCTAAATGAGTAACAAATAAATAGCAAATAAATAACAAATAAATAGCAGATAAATAAAATAAAATAAATAGCATATAAATAACATATAAATAGGAAATAAATAGTAAATAAATAACAAATAAATTGCCACTAAATAATATATGAGTAGCAAATAAATAGCAAGTAAATAGCATATATATAACAAAAAAATAGTCAATAATTAATAAAATAAATAGCAAATAAATATCAATTAAAAAACAAATAAATAACATAAATAACAAATAAATAACAAGTAAATACCAAATAAACAACAAGCAAATAACAAATAAATAATATATAGATAACTAATAAATAGCCAATAAATAACTAACTAAATAAATATCAAATAAATAGCAACTAAATAACAAATAAATTACAAATAAATAGCAGATAATAAATAAATAAATAAATAGCATATAAATAGCAAAATAATAACAAATAAACAGCAGATAAATACTAAATAAATAAATAGCATATAAATAACAAATAAATAGCAAATAAATTGTATATAAAGAGCAAATGAATAACAAATAAATAGCATATAAATAACAAACAAATTGGAAATAAATATCAAATAAATAACAAATAAATAACAACTAAATAGAAAATAAATAACAAATAAATAATAAATAAATAGCGAATAAATATATAACAACTAAATAACTAGCAAATAAATAACAAATAAATAGCATATAAATATCAATTAAATAGCAAATAAATTACATATAACTAATAAATAACCGATAAATAGCTAACTGAGTAACAAATAAATAGCAAATAAATAACAAATAAATAGCAGATAAATACAATAAAATAAATAGCATATAAATAACATATAAATAGCAAATAAATAGTAAATAAATAACAAATAAATTGCCACTAAATAATAAATAAATAGCAAAGAAATAACAAATAAATAGCATGAAAAAAAAAAAAAAAAATAGCCAATAATTAATAAAATAAATCGCAAATAAATATCAATTAAAAAACAAATAAATAACATAAATAACAAATAAATAACAAGTAAATACCAAATAAACAACAAGCAAAAAACAAATAAATAACATATAAATAACTAATAAATTGCCAATAAATAACTAACTAAATAAATATCAAATAAATAGCAACTAAATAGCAAATAAATTACAAATAAATAGCAGATAATAAATAAATAACAAATAAACAGCAGATAAATACTAAATAAATAAATAGCATATAAATAACAAATAAATAGCAAATAAATAGTAAATAAAAAGCTAATGAATAACAAATAAATAGCATATAAATAACAAATAAATTGGAAATAAATATCAAATAAATAGCAAATAAATAACAACTAAATAGAAAATAAATAAGAAATAAATAATAAATAAATAGCGAATAAATATATAACAACTAAATAACTAGCAAATAAATAACAAATAAATAGCATATAAATACGAATTAAATAGCAAATAAATTACATATAACTAATAAATAACCAATAAATAGCTAAATGAGTAACAAATAAATAGCAAATAAATAACAAATAAATAGCAGATAAATACAATAAAATAAATAGCATATAACTAACATATAAATAGCAAATAAATAGTAAATAAATAACGAATAAATTGCCACTAAATAATAAATGAGTAGCAAATAAATAACAAATAAATAGCATATAAATAACAAAAAAAAAAA